>JAMFTS010005870.1:0-25563 GCA_028095005.1 Rhynchospora pubera
TAATGGTAGAAATCTACCATTTTATTTTTATTTTTAATAATTCGTAAGAAATAGGGCTGCAAAATGATCGAGACGATGGCGCAAATGAGCTGCTGCGTTGATCGTTTCGTCCTATGCGACGAAACATATTTTTATTCCGTTGATCGTTTCGTCCAGACGAACTGATCGAAATTGACGAGATTTTCGTGATTTACACATAGACGAAACCGTTTCATTGTTTCGTTAACCGTTTCGTCTAACCAAACGAAATTATTTTGTTGTTTCGTCCGGACGAAACGAAACGAAAAATTATTAAAACGACTTCCGTTTTCAGTCCTAGTAAGAGAATGCGTGCTTTGATCCAATACAGCAGTCCGAAGGTTGAACAAGACTTACTGCATATCGGTCACTGTTTGGAAGTGAAGCCCGATAAGCCCACTTCGGGTAATTGGGAAAAGGCTAAAAGGTAATTGTTTATCACAAATGATAACTATCATCTGATACCATCACTTGCCATCATTAAATACAAAGCGAACACATAAAATAGATAAGGTAAACATATAAACTATCAAAGTGAACACTAACAAACAAATAAGAGTTAGTTGTCATCTGTTTGTTCAGATTTGCATATGCATATTCAACTTATTTTTATTGAACTTATTTGTTTGTAAGTGGACACTTCCATTATTATATGTTCATCTTATCTATTTTATGTGTTAACTTTCTACTTAATGATGGCAAGTGATGGCAAAACTGCATATGACAGTAATCAATTTCCATTGTCTCGCCTTTCGCGCTCCTCTCATCTTCCTCATCCAGGGTGCCCCTTACCCTCTTCACCCAACGTCTTTTTCTTCTCACCCACGCTCTCTCATTATTCTCTATGTTCTCTTCTGTCTATCGTCTATATTTTGCTTTGATCTCCCTCTACAACTGGTATCTTGGTTCTCTTTATTCATTTATATGTCCAGTTTATTTATTTATGTGTTCACTTTATTCGACTATGAGGTGATATTATTTTTTTTTATTTTGTTCAGATTTCTACATGTATGTTCAACTTTTTTAATTATTAGACTTATTTATTGTTTGCGTTCACTTTATTCATATATAATATATGTTTACTTTGTATATGTTATATATGTTCACATTTTGTTCCATTATGAGTTGAATTTATTTATTTTTGTATTCCGTTAATTTTTAGTATTTTTTATGTATTTATTCATTTTATTTTTTTGTATATGTTCACTTTGTTGTTTTAATGTGTTCAACTTATTTTTTTTTTGTATTGTATTTATTCACTTTAGTTATTCACATCTTCGCTTTACTTTTTTATGTGTTCATTTTATTTAAACTCTTTTTTCTGCATTGGATAAGTGTGCCATGAAAGGGGAGAGGAGAGGCAGAGAGGACGAACACACTAGGGAAGGGGAGGGGAGAAGGGAGAAGAGAGAAAGAGAGCGTGTGTCAAGAAAGGAGCGGAATTTTCATTTTTTTTAATGAACACATAAAGTAGACAAGGTGAACGTACATACAATCAAGTGAACACATGCAAATAATAAGTTTTGCCCTCGCTTTTTCAGTTTTTAATATGCATATTCAACTTATTTTTATTGAACTTATTTGTTTGTATGAGTTCACTTTGATCATTTGTATGTTCACCTTATCAAATTTAAGTGTTCGTTTTGTTCAAATGATAGCAACCGATGGTAAAATCGCCGATGACAATAAGCAATTTTCCAAAAATGATAACTATAATTTGCAGTTTTGTCATTGCTTGTCATCGCTTGAACAAAGTGAATATATAAAATAGACAAAATAAACATTTAAGTAATCAAAGCGAACACATACAAACAAATAAGTTCAATAAAAAAATTGAATATGCATATAAAAATCTAAACAACAATACAGAAATAAAATGTAACTCATAATTGAATAAAGTGAACACATAGACAAACAAACTGGACATGTAAATGATAAAAGTGAACAAATACAAATACGATGATACGGATTAGCATGTGGAGGGATGGTAGACAAGAATTTTCCCTCGGCGGCAACCGATGGCAATGCCAGTACTTTTAATTGTTGGGTTTGATAGGCCTACATTTTAAGCTTTAAATGATTATTAGCACCATTAGGGGCGGATCCAGAAATTATTTTAACCTAGACACAATTGTAATATAACAAAAATTTCTAGACCGAGAGCGCAAGATACAGGCACAAATGCACAGAAATCTTCTAACAGCCTAGGCACTATTTATTTTTTAGCCCAGGCCCATCATCTAAAATACATATATCAAGTCTTTCATTTTTATATTTTTTACCCAGGCACTTGCCAGGTACCTCATATATTGGATCCGCCCCTGAGCACCATCTTTTTGGCTGTGAACATGGTGCATTTTTTTTTAAGAGAGATATATATGATGTATAAACTCATTTCTTCCTGCATTCCATAATTTCAGAGGTAGTTTAAGCTAGAGAGAGAAATCGAGGACGAGGTTATAACATATCAGGATAACATGGATTTGGGGCTTGCGAGTTGACATATTTGTAATTTCCTCAATTAATGTTAAGTTGCTGGTTAATTTGTGACCCAATTGAACTAGACAGTCCTGAACTACTTGAATTTGAATGGTGTTCATATATTTTTGAATGAACGTAGAAGATAAGGAGAGAAGATAAACTAGGCAATTCTGACGGTTTAAAATCAATTATTTTTTTAATTAACAAGTGACGTACTATTATTGCAAATTTGTAAAAAAAGTATATATATTTGCATGAAACATTCTTCTTCATTTTCCAAGTAGTGTAGGTCGGAGGGGATGTGCCTTCTGATTCCATTAGTCCTTTAATTTGTTTAAACGAATTTTCTTTTTTATATTCTTTCCGAAAAAGAACCCTCTAAAACGGGTATGTTTCTTTAAGCAAATAATGAGTTCCGTTACAGTGTCTTAATCCACATGATACTAGTTTGACACTTCTACTAACTAACTAAAATTTATTTTCGACATTTCTACTAGCTAACTAAAAATATTTGCGAACTAATAATACTAAATTCCTTTTGATCTCATGGAGTATTCCTTAATTAGCTTTGAAAATGCAGAATCCTCTCTTTCTAGCAACTTTGATGGTGTGTCATATTCCAGTACCCTTCCTGAAAAACAATAGGAATTTATATATTAGCCCAAAGCAGTACCTCCAGCCAATATTTTCATCATATATGTACAAATATTTTCAGGCTAATTCAAGCAAAAAAAAAAAAGAAAAAATCGTCTCTCATGAAAAAATAAACATGATTTTTCCTGCTGTTTACCTTCACTAAGAACAAGAATGAGGTCGCTATCTATGACAGTGTGAATCCGGTGAGCAATTGTGAGAACTGTGCAGTCTCTAAACTCCTTGCGAATGGTCTCTTGTATGATCCCGTCAGTGGCCGAGTCAACAGAAGCTGTTGCTTCATCAAGAACCAGAATATTGCTACGCTTCAGTAGAACTCTTCCAAGGCAGAACAGCTGCCTCTGGCCCACACTCCAGTTCTCTCCATTCTCCACAACTGTAAAAATAACATACAAGTAAATTTGCATGGAGTTTGGCATTGTCAAAAGCATTTAAAAAACTGTTGCATCTTATTTAGGGATTATACTATTGCTTTCAAAGATTCTCCATGGAGTAATACTCTGCCTTCACAATATTGTGGAATGAAATCAAGTATGTGTTAGCAGTGAAGGTTTATGCATTTAGACCTAATTAGAGTCAAAATTATGCACATATAGTTATTTAAAATATATGTGTTAAATATTGCAGGGATTTGAAAATTTGCATGTGTGTGGCATGGCCTGACTCTACTAGTAGTCCAAGCAAATTATGAGAAATCGTGGGCCTTCCCCAAACCTTCATCATAATACCAAAACCAGAGATTTAAGCATGTTATTACACAATGATCATCTAACAAAAAAAAGTCATTTACCAAATGAAAAAGTAAATAAACAAAAAGAGGCATCAAACCACATCTAGAAAAAAAAATAATGTAGTTAAATAACTCAAAATTAGAGAATAAATACAGCATCTTTCTGCCAACCAATTCTCATTTGAAAATATTGAATAAAAAAAATATGTGCAATTGAACACGTTTACTCTAAGAGGTCATCACATTATAACATATTTATTTAGATGGTCTCACCTGAGGAATCCAGCTTCCTTTCACATCTGCGTATTAAGTCCCCAAGCTGACACTTGTCAAGTGCCTATATATGATTTTTACAAGATCATTACATTTGTGTTATAATTGTAGCTGTCATATTTTTGTGGATTTTTGATAGGTACAACCTCACACCAGGGGTGCATGGGCTGTGTGCTTTTAGAAAAGGGCTCAAAATTTTGTGAAACTAACCTTGTTTTCTATCATTTGATGACTGATTAATCTCATGCAAATGGAATCAGTGGTCCATGGATGCCACTATTGTCACTATTGTCAACAATCAAATACAATAAATGTGCTTTCAAAATATAAATTCATTACAGTTACCTTCCATATCGCATCATCCGTGTACTCATTCAGTGGGTCAAGATTTCCTCTAACTGTTCCCTCAAATAATGTGGGTTCTTGTGGAATAATGCTAAGCCGGATCTCAAATCATGTAGCCCAATCTTAAATATATCCACACTATCAATTTCAATTGTACCTTGCCTTGCTTCTACTAACCGGAAGAGTGCTTGTATAAAGGTTGATTTACCACTGCCGGTGCGACCAACTACACCTACCCTTTTCTTTCCTGGCACTATACAACTCACATCTCTTAGCACCGATGGTAAGTGCTCTGCATACCTTACCTATTAATTTAACAACATATGATTTTTAGCCAAAGATGCATGATCAAATACTGGAAACTTTTATTTGTAAAAAAAAATTATAGAAGTAAATCAATGAAGGATGTATATTTGGTCATTTGAGCTGTAGTTTGTACGTTTTAAATTTGTGCCAATAATAAAAACCCAAGTTGATGAGCAGCAGAAAATCGTCCAAAGTAAAAATATGGAGGCACAAAATTCCACTTACCTCCAAGTTCTTAATATTGATTGTTCCATTTTCTGGCCATTTGTTTGGTGGTCGGCTGTCTTCAATCTCCAAAGGTGCTTCACTTGGTATACGCGAGTACTGTAGAATTCTCTCAACTGATATCATTTTATTTTCAGTGTTGCAAATGTTCCATATAATTGTTGCTAGTTGTGAGTTGAGATTGAGAGCATAAGTTACAGCAAGCCCTGCAATGCCTGTATAAAGATGCATGGATAAGAATAAAATTTGACAGTTGAGATCATAATAATTTTGACCGTTTATGCATATATATGATATCTAGACTCTAAATGCTCCTGAAGGAGCTTTGCATAAAATGTCTCTATAAAAGGTTCTTGATACCAAATAGTTGTTTCAACTCTGTTGCCAAACATGGATAGTCTCAACTTGCACCGTGAGTAGGCATTTGGATATTTAAATGGTATATTAGGCAGGAAATATGTTAAAGCTGACCATATTGGTTGGGTAATTGCATTCTGACTATGAAATGATTCCATAGCAAAATCTATAATATCAGAGAATATGTTAGTTGTAGGGATGAAGAAAGATAACTTGAAGCTTCAATGTTTCGGCACTGATAGCAGGGATCAACACTGTCTCAGAAATTTCATAGCTTAGCTTAAATTATCAATTTTGCAAACAAAAAAATTCTGCAAATGACAAATTTGCTGAGAACTTACTTGGATTTATGAAGCCTTCAGGAGGCTGATAAGGAGGACGAGAGAGAAAGCAAATATGAAATTAGATAACAAATTGAGCCTGAAGGAAAGCCATTCCATGGCTGAGATGTTATGAAACCAAGGCTTTGAGTGGCTGTTAATTCGGCTTAAGTTCGACTTGCTAAATCGATCTTCCTGATCAAATGCCCTGATTGTAGCAGCTCCTGTGAGTGACTCAGCAAAATGATGGAGAATTGGAGCTCGCTGGATTTCTGATAGGCGGGCCAGCTCTCGTGCTGTTGGAAATGTAGTATCTCTGCAGTTGTACAATGATTATTCAACTTGAGAAGGTTTACAGTAATCATGCAACACTGTTTAATTTAATTTGTATAGATAAAGAGAGAGATCTTACTTGGTACCAGAAACAGATAAGCGTTACAGGAACAAATATGGCAAACCACTGGCCATGCAATTTGTGACATAACCCCAACTGTTGCCATAATCTGTATGATTGCAAAAGCACACCATCCTAGCCTTCCCGCAATTTCGAGATCTAAAACACTTTGGTCATTTGATGCCTGTTGATGACAATCATGGAAAATTAAAAAAAAAATACTAAATGTAAAATTGCCTGGTTGTGCTTCAAAGATAAAAGTAAACATATCAAAGCCTGTCCCTGAGGTCTTTACCTTCATTTTCCCCTTTGAATTTGATTTTTTGGTGATTACTTTCACAATTAGTAAACCAAAAACATGATTAGGGACCAATAACACAACTGAAAGTAAACCAAGGCAATTGGCTAAATTAATCAAGAAGTTGCACAATTTGGGAATAATCGAGTTTGAACTCAGTCATATGTTGAATTATGGCTGTTAAAAAAAAACCAGCAACAATAGATATACTTAATCAAACAATTGTCTAAGTATACACCAACAAGACCTCAACAACTGACCCGATTTAATATCCTCCTGTTGGGGTAGAGTCGAAGAAGAGCATGGGTGCGCGAAGGATGCAACGAAGCATGTTTTTGAAGAACTTATCTGAAGTATGGAGTCCTACCATGCAAATGAGCATTGCCCTTGCAAGCACACATAGTGAACTTCCAAAGGATAGAAGCGTGTATACCGAAAAGAGGATCCCCATCCCCACCACTGGTTTAGCTGCAGTTGTGGGAGGCGATGCCCAAGCAATCCAATAGTTGCTTGCCACCTGCGTGTATATAGAGGAAATATATGAAACAAATGCCCAACAAAACAACATGTAGTCATCCTACATATCAAGAGAGCTACTCACTAGCTCAACCACATTCTACAGTTAATGAAATTAAATGGTCATAAGGTGTCATTGCAAAACTGGTTGCCTTTATGGCCAGTCATTTGGATGGCAATCAGATGTCATGAATTCAAAGCATGGAATGACATTTTGAGCTAGTTGAAGTGGACAAATACGACCTGGTACCAATCAATTAGGCCCATTTAGTGCTGAATAAATTCGATCTGGTACCAATCAATAGGCTGGCCTACAAAGCCATGCATAGAGGAGAATCCCACTGGTACACAATCCATACCTGAAGCGACTGAAACAGGAGTTGTGCCAGTACTATGACTGGGACCAGTGCACCACCTTTAACAGCTGTCAGATACGCCCAGTAGACTGTTTTACCTATGGCACCCTTCTCTCTCTCTTCCTCCTGGGTAAGCCTTCCTTTCTGGGTGTTGTCCTCAGAAAGGTCATGTTGTGACTCTTGTTTATTTATGCTCTGGAATTGGTCAGAAGTGCTTTCAGAATTGCATTCTGAAGACATTGCTGAAAGTCTGCTTGAACTTTCTGCATTGAGGATGGATTCTAGAGCTTGACTGTGGGCACCAACCAAGGCCTCAAACCCTATATTTTGCTGCAGTAGTTCTTTGAAATTTCCTGCTTGGGCAATCCTTCCGTCTTGCATTACCTATTGTGTATACATGTTGTGTTTTTATTCTCAATGCAAGTACAGGTGGCAGACTAAAATCAAATCTTGGTCATAACAGTCTTTTGTACCCAGCTTGTTTGAATCAATTATACTAATACAATTTACACTTTTATCCAAGCATGGCTTACATATTTTTTTACTATGTTTCCTTCTTGTGGCTCTGTCCTACAGAGTTGGAATAAGACCTGCTGGTAAGGTAAGACTTATGTATGCGGGGTGTATTATACTACTTATTATTATTATTTAAATTTGTTTAAAAGGTCTATAGTAAATGAAATGCTTATGCTAGGGTAAGACATATGTACAAACATAATGCACCATTTACATTGATGAAGCCATGTCAGGTATAAAGATTGGTTATATTGCACTAAGTTTGTCATGAACTTACAATGATCAGGTCGGCATAAGGAAGAAATTCAACTTGGTGAGTGACATAAAGTATTGTCTTTTCCTTGAGAATGCCCACATGCAATCCTGCAGTAATTAATAAAATCAAATATTAGATTATAAAGGAATTATCATAAACTTACCCATTTGATGAAATATGTACCTTGAATAGTTGGCTTCCTGTGTGAGCATCAACAGCACTAAATGGGTCATCAAGAATGTAAATGTCAGCATCCTGGTAAACTGCCCGAGCAATTTGAATCCTCTGTTTTTGGCCTCCACTCATGTTAATGCCTCTCTCTCCTATTTCTGTCAAGTCACCATTAGCAAATATTCTAAATCCTTTCTCAGGGCGCATGCTTCTATGGTCTTTTCATACTTTTCCCTCTCATATGGTCTTCCAAAGAGGATATTGTCCCTTACATTGCCTGATAAAATCCATGGTGATTGTGGTACATAAGCTTTGGTTCCCCTTACCCTTACAACCCCACCCAATTTTGGAATTTCACCTAGTATGCAGGACAATATACTAGATTTTCCGAGCCAACAGCCCCACATATAGCCACTTTCATTCCTGAAAAAACCTTCAACTGTATACTCTCCAATGTTGGTACTTTTGACTCAGTCTCCCAAACAAATGTACCCTCTGTTATCTCAATCGCATAGTCTGACTCATCTTTTTCCAAGACCTCAACTCCATTTGGGTCTATTTCCATCTTCTTGGAGATATGAGGCAATCCGATCTCCTGAAACCTTCCCTTGTGCAAGCACTGAAAGCAAATCAGGAAGACTGAAAATTGGATCTTGTAGCATTCGGAAGGTGGCCAATGCCGACAAAACCCGACCTGCTGTTAAAGGAATCCCCATTAATATGCATGACCCAAATGTAATGGCTGAAATAAATGCAGGCGAACCCCAGA
Organism: Rhynchospora pubera; assembly: GCA_028095005.1. Classification (NCBI taxonomy): domain Eukaryota; kingdom Viridiplantae; phylum Streptophyta; class Magnoliopsida; order Poales; family Cyperaceae; genus Rhynchospora; species Rhynchospora pubera. Next base: position 8,986 of record JAMFTS010005870.1, read on the forward strand.
AGATAAAGCTAGTAAAGGCTGTGAGTCGTGTTGATTTGCAAAGCCAGCCATATTCTACTTCTCTCAATGCTTCCAATTTTTTAAGATATGAGTGTCCCAAGCTTGAAGCTTCAGGATTCTCATGCTTTTAAGAACCTCGCTTGTAGCTTTCATTCTAGCATCTTTTGATGCCATAATTTTCATTTGCAACCTCTTCTGAATGCGCGTTAAGGGTATATTTAAAGCCATAATTGCAAGTGTGGCTGCAAGACTAGCAATGCCCCCATGCTGAGATTTTGGTGAAGAACAAAGATTGCAAGCGAAACTTGTACTGGTAACATCCATACAATATTTGCATACCATACAACATCAGTTATTCTCTGTATATCTACGCTCATATAGTTTATGATCTCCCCACTCGTGTGATTTTGTTTAGACCGGCAGGACAAACGAAGTCCTTTTCGGTAAATATGGGAAATTAAAGCACCTCTGACCCCGCATTCCTAATTGGCGTGCACCAAAAATCCATTGCCTTTGAGTTATAGTTTCAACAATTTTTGCACTCAAGAATGCAATAGCTAGCAGATACCCCCTTGTCAACCCATTCTTTCTTTCTCCACCTAAAAAAACTAATAAGCTGGTCAATTAAAGATGGCCCCACATAAGAGGCACATGCACCTGCAACCGCAAAGCATGCGTTAATCATCACCTTTTTCCTAACAAAAAGGAATATGGCTTTGTAGACTGCTGAGGTACTTAACCCTTGCTTCTCTTTCACACTATTCAGTATGCTGGTAAAAGAGCTTGATACATATTCAGAGGCATCTTTTTCGTATATTTCAGGAACATCATCCCTTTCCAGAGGTTTCTTGTATCCTTTTGCAAATAGAGGGCTCATCCAAGAGAAAGTTACCAATTGAATGAGACTAGCATTTCCATATAGAGATTCTTTTTTTATTTCTCTATTTTCTTCAACCGAACCAGATAGAAGAGGTTCAGTCACGTCATTTTGTACCGACTGTAATTCCCGTTTTCCCTTTGATTGCAGTAGCAAATAGATAGGTTGAAAAAATTGCAACTGCTACGTCAGCACATTCTTGTACCCCAATAGAATTCTGAATGATTATGGCTTGTATATCAAAAGACAGGGTTATAGCACCTTGAAAAAAGCTGCAGGGTCCACCAAGCTCTAATAATTGTTGGGATATGGGTATATTTCAAGTGCTGAAATCTGATTGTGAACACAGATAAAAGTACCCACGAGAGTAATTGTAGAGTTTCGGATATGATTAAAAGATGGTACATGCAGTCAGTTTGGTTGAATTGTAGTAGTAGACAAGTGATTTTCAGGATGTGGGATGCTAACACTATCAGGCAGCAAGCTTTAGTTGCTTGGTAAGAAAAACCACAATTTATATCTAAAACTTTAGTGCTTCCATTGGAATTTCTGCATTCTAGGCCCTTGAGTCTCTCTGATTTTTCTCTGATCTTCTTAAGCAGAAAATGGACCAAAATGGTTGTGATAAAAATGAGGTGGATGAAAGAGAAAAAACCATTCCAGGAGCAAGGCGAAGCAATTTTTGGACCATCCTTCCCAAATTTGGGAAAATTGGAAGCCTGCAGTACAGTCAAATGACAACATATTAGACTGCTAGTCCTTCTCTGGTAATTACTCTCTGTTTAATAAAACCCATAAGAGCAATATTTATGTTTGGAATGTGTATAACCTGTATATATTATTTTAAATTTGTGTTCTGTCAGTATCTATTTTTTATTTGTTGCACCAGAATCTCATGTTCTTATTATGAGGAAAAATTAATAGATAACCAAGTTTTTAAGGTGCAAAATGTGATCATAGATAGATTTACAGCAAAACTTCTCAAGATACCAAAAAAAAGATGAAATCAAATGGAGCAAGGTAACATTAATGATGATAGGAAAGCATCCGTCCTATTCAAAAACGGAAAGGAAAAAAAAAAACACAATTCATTTATGTATAATATGAAGCTCTCTTATTAATTCGCAGAAAAAAATTGAATACAGTTTTTATTTGAAGTAATTTTGTCTCCGTTTTTATTATTATTGTTATATTGTATTATTGTATATACATAGAAAGTAGATATATGTTTATATACACATTTATGGTTACTCCAAAGCTAAAAATTGCAAGGGACCTAGTTGGGCATCCTTAATGCTGGTTATTATTGTTGACTGTACTAAATATAAGTTTTTTTTACTAAATATACATGATTTGAGTACGCCTTGTCGTTTCAAGTAGTTATATAATAGAGAACCAAACATAAAGTATGCTAAGCTAAAATGCTTCGAAGGAAATTATTTCGGACACAAATCAATCCGAAAAGCAAATTAAACAATAGAATAAATTGTCTTACTTGACATATTGACAGTCTGGCGAGCAGCCATTAGTAGCTTCTCCACTAAAATGCTTCTAAGCCCCTCCTTTGGGAAACTGATAAGACGCTTCTCTTCATCCATAATTAAACTCAAGCCAAATGAGAGAGAGAGTTTACAAGAGCGCAAATGTATATAAAACAAGAGAACGTATGATGTGATTGGTTTGGTACTTCGGCTATGGACTTATGGGGGGTGACGAGACATAAAGCATCTCTGTTCTCGAGATTGCTTTGTATTTGGTGTTTTGGTTTTATTACTTTTCTATTTAAGACATAACTTCCAAGTAGTATCCTCAAAATATGTTATTATCACGTATTATCAAGTCGTTTGGATCTCTTAGGAATAGGAGGAATTTTTTATTCCTAAGCATAAAGTATTAAAAAGTATGTAATTTTATGAAGAATTTAGATTGTTTATAATAAATTTATACTTAGAAATAGAAAATTCTCCAAATTCTCATTTGATCCAAACGAGCCCGTAATGGCTATGTGAGATGACACATGTTGTCTGGTGAAAGAAAGGAAAACTAAATTATATTTCTTGCTAAGAAATATTTTATTATTTTTTTTTATTTTTTTTTATCTAAAGAGCTTCAAGCAAGGTTCCAAAATTATAGAGCTAAGCAATATTCTTTAGTACAACGAAATAAAGAAAGAAGGTAAAATTGATCTTTGTTAAGCAAATAATATTGAAATGGAATTGCTTAGGACCATCTCAGGGATTATATCATCTCCATCATTTCTGATTTTCAGAAAGAGAAAACGCGTGACCTCCCCTTCCACGTACGCTGTCTCTCCTTCTCTCGCGTGAACTAATCCCTCCCCCTCCCGCGTACACTGTCCCCCTCCTCCCTCTCGCGTACGATGTCCCCCCCCCCCTCCTCCCCCCCCCCCCTCATCCCTCTCACGTATGCTGTCCCCCCACACTCCCTCTTCTCCTCCTACACACTTCATAACTGTTGAGTTAATATAATTAAATGTTGAAGGTAATATCCTAACTGTTGAAGTTAATACATATAACTGTTATTGTTATATATATTAACTTCAATAGTTACGATATTACCTTCAACATTTATGTATATTAAATTCAACAGTTACGATATTACTTTCAACATTTATGTATATTAACTTCACAGTTACGATATTACCTTCAACATTTAAACATATTAAATTCAACAGTTACGATATTACCTTCAACATTTATGTATATTAACTTCAACATTTACGATATTAACTTCAACGATTTTATATATTAATTTCAACAATTATGATATTAACTTCAACGATTTTATATATTAATTTTAACAGTTATGCTCGGAAGGGGGAGGAGGAAGGACGTACGCGGGAGTGACGGAAACAGAGCGACAGGAGGGAGGGGGATAACGTACGCGAGGAGGGAATACACGGGATAAGGATTTTTAGAAATATAAAACGCGTAGAGCCAAAAATAAAAAAAAACGCGTGGGGATGATGGAGATGATGAATATCAGAAATGATCTTTATCACCCCGATATTGAAACGGTTAAGAGAATTAAACGTGACTTAAAAAGATATGAAGAGAGATTATCATATATGTGGCTTAACCTTAATTTGTAAATTTATTGCTCATTTTTTTTACCTTCATCAAAAAGTTGTCTCAGCTATATATGTACACCATTTCTATAAGGTAGAAAAGAGAAAAATAAGAAAAAAAAAATACTCAACTAATATCCACAAAGAGGACAACCATGTTTCATAATAAGGTTAAAAGCATATTGTATTTAAATTTCCGACTTCTAAAAGCTTTTCTTGAAGGAAAGTGATGATGAACTTAAAGTAATTAATTTTCCTATATCTTAGCAAACGGATAGAAACTTTTTTTTTCCCTGATGAATTATCTAGTTTAAGCCTTTTATCCCAAACAAGTTGGGGTGGGCTAGAAATGACACCACGACCCTGATGAATTATCTAACTTTAATAAATTTTAAGAAGTTCTTTACTAGGAAAAAGAAAAAGGTAATAGCTAAAAGAAGATAGATTGCTAAGAAAATGAATTAGATAAATGAGGATAATATATCGAATTTTACGATAGAAATAAAGGTGTATGAGATTTTAATATTTTTATGGGGTGGGCTTAAACTTGTGTTTAAACTAAAGCACGGGGATCCTTTTCAAAAAAAAAAAAAAATTGTGAATATAAGTTTTTGTTTCAACTTTAAATTGATCTAGGGATGAAGTTAATTATGGGAAAAGAGCGACAGAAAGTGACGTCCTCAACTCTTTTACTAATAATTAAAAAATGAGTGGGTTTTTAGATCTTCATGCCTGTATTATCTGTTTAGTCGGATCTTCCACGATATCAATAGCCCGCACTATACCATAAAATTGAAAAGTGATTAGGACACCCTCAAATGAATCCGGATTGCCTACGGGCTTAACTAAAAAAACGTTTTTTATCTAATTAGAAAAAACACAGTCTGACAATATTTAACAAAGTATTTTATTATAATTTACGTCGAAGCTTCTCCATTGATTCGGAGTTACATCCTAAGGCATCGTAAATAGTGAAATAGAGAGTCAAACGATCCATCAATATAATTTCATTTACCGATAGAATTTTTAAGAAGCAAACAATTTTGAAATTTGTAATAATATCGAACAGCTATGATGTTATTCTTTTTTTAGTAGAATTCCAAAAAAATACGTTTTATTTCTTAAAATGTTCCAAATAATATGTTGTTGTTTTAGATCCGACCCTATGTGAACCGATCGATGAAACGCCAAGTAATATCGAACAGTTCTAATAATGCGTCGCTGGCTCTGGCAGTACCTTCTCCAAAATAGCTACATTGCAATAGCAACGAGTCTATACTCTATACTAGCATAGCTACTATAATCCACCAAATTATTGGTAGTCCACATCAACTGCACTGCACAGTCCTATTGTGATATTGTCCCACTAATTTTTTGTCCGAATTTCATTCATCTTATAAGCTATAAATGTATAAATAAAATAATGAAATCAGCAAGTCCTTAAACTTCATGCATATCCTAATTGATCAGAATTAAAGTTCGTTAATGTCAAGTAAAAATTCATTCCAAGATATGTCTAGTTGCAGCTCCGCGGCAAGCATGGGCTAGATATGTCTAATTTAGAATATGAAAAATGTTATTTGTCGTTTCTAATTGTTTTGAAGGATCAAAATTTAGGAAGTATTGAAAGCCGTTTATATTTCTTTTTAAATTTTTAAATAAGAGGTATATTTTTTGAAACGAAGCTCCCCAAGAAGTGACCCAAAAAGCACTAACCAAATAAAAAGTATACAAGTCAGAAGAAAAAAAAAATTATTGCGGCAAAGTACGCTGCATAGAGTACAAAATATCAAAACAGCATGAAGAAAATTATTCTTGAAATATCGAACCATTTCGTTGCCCTTAATGTTTTAAAAGGGCAAAAAATGTTTTATAAGCAATCAGATTTTCTTTTCAGTTTTTATTTCTTTTCCGAACCGTTACATTAATAATTAAATTAAATGGTTTCAATTTGTATTCTTTTTCTCTCTAAGCGTCATCTCCCCGATCATGCATTTTCTCTTTTTCATTTTTGAAAACTTGGCAAGCGTCTTTATCATCAATTCTCATTTGTATTTCTGATGCTCATTCCCTTCCAGTACCTACATCGCTCCCCCTACTGTACGTCTCCCCTCCTTCCCCCCACTCCGATCCGACACTGCCCCCCCCCCCCCCACGATGCTGGCCTCCCACGGTGTCTTAAAAAATTATACTAATTGTCTTAAATTTTGATATTAATTGTCCTCGTGCATATCTTAATTGTCCTGTAAAATAATATTAATTATCCTACATTACGATACTAAGGGTGTGTTTGGATGAGCATGGAATAAGGAATAAGAATAAGAAATTTCGGTATGCGTGCTTATCTAAATTCTTTATTCTTATACCATGGTTTTGTTAGTATAGGAATAAGGGCCCAAATTCCTTATTCTTGTGTTGTTTGGGTTGCACAAGAATAAGAATAAGCACGCATACCGAAATTTCTTATTCTTATTATTTATTCATGCTCATCCAAACACACCCTAACTTTTCTCATATATATATATATATATATATATATATATATAATATCTTAACTGTCTCAGAAAATAATACTATTTGTCCTAAATTTTGATACTATTTGCCCTCGTATATACGTTAATTATTTGATATTTCAAAAAATAATACTAATTGTCCCAGAAAAGATGGCATGAGATGAGGGAGAGAGAAATGTAGGTGCCAGGAGGGAAGGGTGGCACACAATTAATTGTCTCCATCATCAGTTTCTCTACGGTGTACAATTTGCAAAACGATAAGGTGTTGATAATCCGTTCTTGGTGTTGTACAGATGAATGCAAAATTAGTAAGAAAATCCAAAATGAGAAATAGAAGAGAGACAGAGACATAGTGTTAAAAATGAAAAAAACAAACAAACAAAATAACAGTAGAAGCAGATAAAATCAAGACAAATTAGTCTACAAAACTAAAATAATTAGTTTACAGAATTAAGACAATTAGAAAATAATACTAATTGTCTTGAAAATTAGAATAATTATTTTATAGAACCAAGACAATTAGTTTATGGAACTAGAATAATTAAAAAATAATACTACATGTCTTGAAAAAAAATTAGTTCTTCTGAAAAATATTATTAATTGTCTAGTGAACTAGGATGATTATTTTACAGAACCAGGACCATTAGCATTCATAACTCTAACAATTAGGAAAATAAAATGTAGAGAGAGGGACGAGATGGGGTGGAAGGTCAACGTGACATGGGGAAGGAGAGGAGAGGGGGAGTACGCTTCTCCTAGAAAAAAAATATTAATTGTCCTAAGAAGGGAGAGTGGAATAACTTTTGGATGACAATTCAGAGAATGATGAAATGAGCGACAAAAATCAATTTATCATCCCATCACATTTCAAAAATAAAAATGAGAAACCGTGTGATGACGAGGATGATAAACTAGGATCATCTTTATCACCTCGATTTTTTTATAATTAAAATGTTTCACGAAAAAAAACACAAAGAGATTGTTGTGGCTAGTGTTTTCAATACCATACCGACATCTCTACCAGGTGATCGAAATCCAGTATTTTCGATATTTTTCTAAATTTTTCAGTATTTTCTCTCACAAAATCAGATATCATCGTTTTGGTCATTGGTCTGGTACTTAGTATTAATTAGGATTTTTCAGTAACTGGTAGGGTATTGAAAACACTGGTTGTGCATGTCACCTATATTTTCAAAAGCATGCATGACCTAATTAACAAATATATTTTAATTTATAAATATTTTTTTGTTTTTCTAACAAATGATTCATACTTTACATAAGTAACTAATAGTTTTTATTCAATGCAACACAGTTTCATGACTGAACAACTTCAAAATATGCGTCATAAACAAACAAAATCGTCACCTTTCATATTGTAAGATTTATTAGTCCACAGGACCACAGGCACCCTAGTTATTTGCAACAACGGTTTTTACATAATTGCGGCTTATGATGTATATATTGCGCAATACTATGGTCAAAGTGATTTGACTGAATCGTTTCAAGTAGACTTCTTTTTTAGGCTAGCAAAAGCTAGCAATTTCCATTAATAAAAAGAAAAGGATTACAGAAGTTTCAAAACAAAAGGCTCCAAGTTCATATCAAAATCGGTACGAACTTCAAAAGAAAAAAAAAAGTAAACTTAAAAGTCCCACATTCCAAGCCGGTACCAAACCCGTACCACTAAACGCTAAACTTCACCCGAAACCTAGCCGAAAACTATTAGCCCTCCTGAACAACGAACGACTACACAAACCATAACCAAACACCACCAGTCAGTCACACCACACCCTACGGTCTACTTGCAACGAGAGACACAACTCTCTTCAACTACATCGCATAGCCACAACCCGACCCACAACGACAGTACATCCGCTAGCTGTGTCGCACCATGACCACATCACGGACTGTACCGCACCCTGATCGCATCGCCGTCTGTACCGCACCACGACCTTATCATGACCGCATTGCCAGTTGTACTGCACTTTGACCGTATCGCCGAATGTACCGCACCATGACCGCATCGCCAGCCGTTACCGCACCAGGATCGCTTCGTCGACCGCACCAACAACGGCTAAATCCGTCGGTTCTCCACGACCACATCGTCGGCTGTACCGCACCACGACCGCATCGCCGACAACACCATAACAACGGCTAAACTCACTGGTCCTCCATGGCCGCAAGCACACACATAGAGGCACTGCATTCTCGGCCACACACTTACGACACCACCAAATCGGAAAAGGTCGGAGGAAGATCGAATCCAAGATTCACCCGGCACAAATGCCATCAGAGACGAAATAGAACCAAAAATCAAAAAAAAAGGAAGCAAGGTGGGGAAGAAAGGAGGGAGATGTGGTGGGAGGCTGCCGTTCTAAGGTTTTCAGATTATCTAGGCAAGCGGCGGAGGACGGGGGATCGCCGAGGTCAGAGAGGGGTGGGAGAGGGAGAACCTGAGGGATCGCTAATAATCGTCTAACAGTGTCTCAATATTCGTGCTAGGGTTTTTTATCATAGCTAAAACCACTTTTATCCGTTTCAAGTAGACTTCAAATCTGAAGTTCAAATAACTGATCTAAATTTTATATTTCTAAAACTTTTTAAGTATTTTTGACAGATTTTTAAAAAATGTTGTAATTAGAGAGTTTAAAACTAATTAGATCGAAATTTTTCTAAGATTTCAAAATAATAATAGAATTATTTAAAAATATAAAAATTGGTCCACAATAAATTTTAATATGAAAATTACATTGAATTGTTCGCATCAATAATTTGAACTTTTGAGTTTAAGATAAGGTCAGATTTATTAGAATAATCTTCCGTCTATATTGTTTTGACTGCAGCAATTAATTTCTCATGTATACATATATCGATTCCCGTTTATCTTTTCTGTGGTCATGAGTTGTCCTGTATAGAGGATAACTTAAGAAAGATCGTAGCCGTCAATTAAAATCTAGTATAAACAACTGATAGGCCTCTTTTGGATTAACCAGCGGTTTAAAAAGACTTACAGTCATCTAGTATTCTAGTATAATATTGTAGTTTACCAAGACTACAACCCAGAGACGTAAGGCATAAACCCAAAAAAGTAAATAAAATAAAATAAAATAATCTTTAAGATGATAAAAAAGAACTACCTTAATCTTGAGGATAATATCAATTTAGACTTGATAACAGCTGATGTCAAAGTCACAAATGAGATTTTCTGTCATTTTCATCTAGAGACCAATATGAAATAGAATATATATACATGCATACGATCTCACATGCAAAATTGTGATGGCTGTCATTATTTGTCTTCCGTGCAGTTTTGAATCACACAGTCAATTTCTTCAGATGTTTGTTATATTATAGAATCAAACTTCGGTTCCGGAATGAAAAAAAATGTATTTGAGAAAGAATTGAATTGGTTTTCATAATTTATATGCATATTTTGTGTATGTTGGTTTAATCCAAAAAGGATAGAGGTGTTATATGTGCAATTCCAGGATTTACTATCCTAACTAAAAATGGAAAGAGTGTTGGAAGCGTTCTTTTTATTTGGGGCAATACTCTCCGCTACGCTCTCTCTCTCTCTCTATTGCTCCCCTCTATCCGCTAATTGATCTCTTATTATAGCAATCTGATTTTTTATTATATCAATTTGATATCTTATTATAACAATATGATCTTTTATTATACAATATGATTCCTTATTATAACAATCTAATTTCTTATTATATTATAATAATCTGATCCCTTACTATACTATAATAATCTGGTATCTTATTATAACAATTTGATTCCTTATGAAGGAGAGGAGAGGTAGAGGAAGAGAGACGGACTTATGAAGGTTTGGCTCTTGAGATTTACAAAAGGAAGGAAGAGAGAGATTTAGGGTGGGATGGTAGGGAAGATAATTCTCGAGTAATTCCCAAAAAGATATATGAAAACATCGTCCACAAAATTTTTAATCCGTTCAATATTAAAAGTAATTTTATTAGTAAAGAACTGAAGATAGAATTTTTTCGGAACAGATTTCGTTTAATGTAAAATCAAATCCCCTTTAATATAAAATCAAAATCTTACACAAATTTATTACTGGGATGTTCTGACATTATGATAGTCTCCTTTGAGGTTAGTTGATCCAATTTATTAAAAATAGACCGATGCAAAGACTCTGCTTTGTTCTCTTATACCATGAGCCGCACTTTTGTTTTTGTGCGTCTTGATTTGAACTCTTGATGCCCTGAGTGGGATGCACCGCTATTTTAAAATATTAAGACGAATTTACTGCTGACACGACATGATACTTTAATAGTTGCATTTGGGGTAGTTGATCCAATTTATTAAAATGTAAGACCGAGACAAATACTCAGATTTGTTCTCTTATGCCGTGAGTCTCTCTTTTGTCTTTCTTTGTCTTGATTTATACTCGTGGATCTTGATGGCCTCAGTGGGATTCACACTCTGCATGGGCCTCGTGACAAAACTGAGAGTTTCCTTTTTATTCCCTTTTCCATTTTTAATTTGTTGATTTGATCACTATTGTCCTTTTGTATGCAACGAAGAATTGAGCGGCACATGTAATTTACATCCAACCAACCAAAAGTTAATTTATAGAAAGCCGAAAATGATTGGAAAAGAAGACAACAATCAAAGATATTATGTGGGCATATTCTAAAGTCTATTATGTCAAACAAAAAAAAAATTATGTACTTGACAAGAAATGTACAAAAAAGTAAAGAATATATTTTTAGTACATTCTGTCATAAACAACTATTTTCCCGCTCGATTTTAGGCTTATTTTTACTTAAATTAAACAAACCGTTCATAATTTGAGGAAAATTTTTATTAATAATTAATCTATATACAAATTGGTCCACTACTGATTTTGTCAATACTTTTTTATTATTTTCTGTCGGTTTCTGTTGTAGAAAAATTATGGAGGAATCATTTAAATCAACAAAATTTGTTGTTGCATGCTTACGTAATTATAGAGGAAATTCATAGATATCACATAAATATTTCGACCCACATAGGAAAGTCCTATCATTTATTTGCAACTATAGAATAAAATAGGGAAGGTCTTTTCATCATTCAAAAAAATGCCTAGTGATTACCCAGTATGTTGAGTTTCGATATTTAAAAAGGTGAACTATGTACAAATATGATTTGTGAAAAAAAAAGAGGAAAGTTCCGGTGCCACCTTTTACCTTTTTATTTTTTATTTTAAATTTTGAAAGTTAATCGTCCGATTTGAACGTTGATCTTGTTCATATTTAAGACGGATGTATTATTCTAAAATTTTATATTTTTTAGAGTTCATTTGATACTCGATCAAGAGGTTGAAAAACGAAGGAATCTAGTTAATCGTGATAGATTAATTCTAATGCGTTCATATTTTGATCTCTTGATCATGCATCAAATGAACTCCAAAAAATATTAAATTTTAGAATAATGCATCATCGTAAAAATGAACAATAGCAACGGTTCGGATTGGACGATTAAATTTTAAAATTTTAAATAAAAAAATTTGGCATTTATGGCATCACAAAAATGTGACACCAGAACCTTCCTCAAAAAAAAAAGAATTATGTCAGTCGTTGTATTTATGCAGACAAATAGTAACTGTTTTGACAACATTATATTAGTAAGAATTTTGGTGTGTCAGAAATATAAACTATGTCCATAATATGTATTATTAAGTATAAACACAAATATATAATACATTAATACGGATTATGATATATAAGAATTATGAACTCTATACAGAATTAACGTGTTGTATGAAATGTAAAAAATATATACAAATTCAAGTTGTAGATGGTTTATGCTTTTTGCATAAATAACGCGCAACATATATATCAATTGATATCATGCTGGACGATATCTGCACTATTTTGTCACTAATGATGGTTTGCACAATTGCACATTCCAATGTAAGTACGAGCGGAGCAATCATTCTTTACGATAAACTCCGAATGGAAGTTTTCCTTCTGAACTTACATCGATCACTAGGTGATAACCTAGTCATCTCTTGGCAAGTTCCACTTTTTTAAAAGTCTTAGACTAGAATGATTGATTGGCCTAAGGAATCATCCATGGTAAAGAAAATTAAGAATGAGTAATGATATCAAATGCAAATTTGTTAGTTTAATTTTCTAAACCTTATTGTTACACAATTAGTATTCTCAACAGAAAAAAAATCTAGAAATATTTTCTGGATTTAAGCGTCCACGCTAGTAGTAGTCGAGAATCTTATGGTTTTAAATTTGTTTTTATGGTTTTATCTATCATTTTGAATTGATAAAAAGTTGGTACTAAAAAGGTTTTAATTTAGAACTTACTTGGCAGCCAAGGCCAAGTTTTCTAAAAAATAATAATATTATTATAAAAATTAAAAAACAAACTTTGCGCCCAAGGCAGGTAGGTGACCACAGAAGTTTACAAATTAACAATGAAAAATGTACGTCGTCTTAAAAAATGAAGAGTCAATTGACTCTAATTTTAATGGTCCTCCAACACTAACTGACCAATAACAAATGGCATCAATTTCCGCTCCTAACGCAATAATTTGTTCGATTGTCTATATATCTCAGGGTGCGTTTGGATAGGTGTGGGAAGAAGGGAAGAAGGGAAGAAATATTGGGAAGTGTGTAACTTTGTGAAGAGTTTGGATTGTTTATAATTTTTTCTTCTTCTTCTTTCTTCTTCTCTTCTTTCTTCCAACGATGCAAACACACCCTCAGAGATTAATTGATTTAGGCACCATCAAATTTGATGGAACATCCATCAAAATGACCATACTAGCCTTGTTAATTGAATATAAATATATGTTATTAAATAATATAAGAGTATTTTGGATCATCATGAGAGGAATTCCATCAAGTTTGAGTGCCCAAATAAATTTCCATCTCATAGAAACAAGACATAATTTGTTGATATTTCATTATTTCTACATCCCTCTTAGCATAATAGCATCAATGAAAATTGACGAGACACAACAAAGGCAATGGCCGCAGAAATCAGAGAATCAGCGAGAGAGATCGTGTAAGATTCCCAATGCCCTGGGCTCCTACACGTCTACAAAGCAAATTTTTTTGGGTGTGTACTGTGTACTGTGTACAGTGTATACAGAGCAAAAGCATATTTTAGCGAGTGCGATGCAAGCTGGAATCACCCATTATTTCTTTTTTGAGTTAGCTTTATGGGCTTTCAGGAAAAGCATTTCTTTTTTTTTTTAGTTTGGTTAACTTTTGTTGTCAGTGAACATATTGCATGTGATCGGGCTATCTAACGCAATTAAAATAAAATCCATACTCAATCAGCTTCTATTAGCAGGCAGACCAATATTATTATTTATCGAATTTGATTTTGTTCTTAACTAGTGAGGCGTGTGGCGTTTGGAAGATGCGCGAAGTCCGGAATATTCGGAAGAGAAGTTGTCGTGAGCCACGGAGCCGATTGATTTAAACATCTTTTATGATTTTTGGATTTCTTTATATTAAAACAATGGGCAAAAAACAAAACCATATAAACAGGCCTCTTTTTTAAAAAAAAAACCATATAAAATGCTTAAATGGAGCTTATAAAATTGGGGGTTGCTAGTGTCAAAACATATAGGACACGTACACTTGTCCAACGCGGTGAAATTTTAATTTTTAAAATTGAAATGGCCGATCCAAACCGTACAAATTGTTCTGTGTTATAAAATCTTCATGGAGACCAAATTTTATATTTTTTCAAAATTTTTTACTATTTTTTTTGGAATTTTACAATATGCTCAATCTAAAAAGTTCTGACCCTTCAATTTTGAAAATTCGAAAGAAATAGTTAGAAAATATGAAAAAATATAAAATTGATTATCAAAGATATTTTAATATAGAGATCATATTGAGCGGTTTGGATCGACCGTTTTAAAATTTTAATGTGCTACGTTTGGATCGTGTTTGACGTACTATATGTTTGATTCTAGCATTACTCTATAAAATTTTATAACTCATTTACTTCACCAAAAATAATATAACTTATTGATTTTTATTTATTCTGTTTTTAACTTTTATGTCTATACGTCTTAAGATGGGTTGTTTTTTATTTCAAATTGTCACTTTACCTCTTCATCTAGGAAGACTAACGAAACAAAACAAGACAAAGTCACACGAAATTACCCCAACCTATGTACTTCAAATTTCGACCACTAAATTTTGGGGCATAGAGCAAAGCCTTTTCCTGTCAAACTTTTCGTAATTGCCACACTGACGAATTATTTCCACAAAAGTAGTTAGAAAAATGAGTCATTTTAAAATGGAAAAAGCTTATTTTATTTTCTATTTAGAGGTTTTTGATATATTTGACGTGCCGAAATTAATCTAAAGCTTCCATATGTTTTTTTTTTTATAAAAAAATTATTTGAAAAAGAAGATGATGAATGACGACGACAATAACAATCCTAATCACAGTGGTTTTCGCATTAACACGACAATACAATTTACGACGCGTCAGATTCCTACTAAGCCTGAAAAGATGGTTGTTAAAGCACAGTTAATCATATTGGATTTCTATTACACCAGAAAAAGATGCATAGATGCGCAAATTGGGAACCTACCATGTATTGAATTCTTATTAATCCTGTTGTTTTATAAAAATAGCAACATTATCGATATTTCTGAACAAACGCAGCTTTGTATTGATAATATTATAACTTCTGTAGCCGTTAAAAAGCAGAGCTGCGTTGAGTGTTCTTATTGATGATTTTAAAATCGTTTCTAGGAAAAGAAAATTTCTGTAATTATTAGTTGACAATGACCCAAGTCAGCTTGTGCATTTGAAAAACCGACATTTTGTTCACTACAACGATGTGCGCACTGGAATCAAAAGCAGCATAATACAACAAAAAAAGAAGAATATAAAAGGCAATCAACCAAAGGTCATGATCTCATCTATTTACAACAAAATACATGCATTTACAGAGAAGCCCAATCCTTGCATCTGATTGGCACAGATGAGAACAAAAATGATACAAATAAATGAATATAATTAACAAGCGTCTGTCTGGGAACATTTTTTGAGCATTTTGAGGTACTGAATGTCTTTTTTCGTTACATGTACAACACCACCAAGTGGCATCAATCTTCTCAATTAGAAGCTTCAACAATGGCACGCTCGATAGAGTTTCTGCGACCCGGATCATTATCAGCTTCTTCTGCAAAAAAGGGGAAAAAAGAACGCATGAAAGCAACATAAGAAAAGCTACTCAATGAGGATCCATTTAAGTAAAAAGTCTAATAATTTGTTTACATAGAAAGGCACCTTTGCACGGGTGAGAACAACATTGATGCGGTGCCAATCTCCAAGCAAGGAAGAATTTGCCCTGAATCACCACTAGTTGATCTTACAAAAGATACCACCACACAATCCTTGTCCCTTCCCTACTCAGAATGAAAATAAATACAAGGGTACTTCAGTTGACAAGCAAACACGGCAGAAGTCTACTACAATACTTTAATCTCTAGTTCGCAGACTTTTGCCTGTAATTCAACCAGATGGAAGTAGACCACTTCAGACAATAACAACTAAGCTTTTTATCCCAAACAAGTTGGGATAGGCATAGGCTAGAAATGAAATCCAGGTAATTTTATAAGAACTTACTGAACTAAAAGTGGTATCAAAATGAACAGACTATTTTCATTATTGGGCTTAAATATGAGGTTTTTCAACACCCTGCTTGTTTTTTGGGCCCCCTATCATTTATAATTATATAGTTTTTTTGGCAGGCTTTTTAAGTTCAATTTTACAGCCCATTTATGCATTTTCGCATTGCCAAATATGTGAGGACCTTACAAAACATTACCGCCATTACAGATGTGCCATGGGTGTATTATGATGGGTAATTATTTCTTAATTATATTTATTCCCTCTAGAAGAGATTTTGGCTGCACATTGGATGACTCAATAATAAGGGTGCATTTGGTTAGAAATTTAAAGCTTATTTATTATGATAGAAAATGGAGTAAAGAGTTAAAAGTGAGAAATATAAATGAAGCTAAAAGGAACAATAAATTCTAACCTGGTATCTGTCAATAGTATGTACTTCAACTGAAGAAATAAGAAGTTGCTTG
>JAMFTS010005871.1:0-17500 GCA_028095005.1 Rhynchospora pubera
AACTCAATTTTTATGAAATTGCGAATTAAATAACTTGTCTTTATCTCAACAAATACAGCATGAACCTCTTCTTCTATAGAAGAACTATTTTGTTCTTGGTCCCAATTCAATACTAAACAAGTCCGAACTAATTGAATACTTTTGAGACAAATTATTCGAATTGACTTGTTATCCCCATAAAGGAAAAAATTGACAACTCGAATTTGAAGATTGTCTTTTTCTTGCAATAGATCCTGAGGGAAGAGCATTGCTAAATCAATCTCATCAGGTAATTCATATGGAATTACAGGGTCTAACTGAAAAAAAATACTTTTTCTTAATAAGTGTGATCCCTTGAATATAGATCCAATCTTTCCATTTTTTGGATTTCTTAGAATTTTTTTTTCCGGTTTCTCGTGGTATCAAAAGACCACTGTACTAAATATCTTATCTGTTTCCCTTGGAAAATGAATATCTCCAGAAAATATTCTGAGTTCAATATATTTTTTTGTTTTCTCCACTTGGACTAATCCACCGATTCGGCTTCTTTTATTTAAAGTAAGCCATGTATTTACTCCAATGATACTATTGTTCCGGACCTTTATAGAAGAGGATCTTGGTAAGATATGGACTTCTTCGGGAATGAAAAAAAACGAATCTATTTCCCTTTGGTCTTCCGGGCTCAATTCTTGTACTTCTTGATCCTCAATCCATGTTTGGTCTTCCAGACTCAATTCTTGTACTTCTTGATCCTCAATCCATGTTTGGTCTTCCAGACTCAATTCTTGTACTTCTTGATCCTCAATCCATGTTTGGTCTTCCAGACTCAATTCTTGTACTTCTTGATCCTCAATCCATGTTTGGTCTTCCAGACTCAATTCTTGTACTTCTTGATCCTCAATCCATGTTTGGTCTTCCAGACTCAATTCTTGTACTTCTTGATCCTCAATCCATGTTTGGTCTTCCAGACTCAATTCTTGTACTTCTTGATCCTCAATCCATGTTTGGTCTTCCAGACTCAATTCTTGTACTTCTTGATCCTCAATCCATGTTTGGTCTTCCAGACTCAATTCTTGTACTTCTTGATCCTCAATCCATGTTTGGTCTTCCGGGCTCAATTCTTGTACTTCTTGATCCTCAATCCATGTTTGGTCTTCCGGGCTCAATTCTTGTACTTCTTGATCCTCAATCCATGTTTGGTCTTCCAGACTCAATTCTTGTGTTTTTTTATACTCAATCAACGTTTGATATTTTTGATATTCAATCAACATGTGGTATTCCGGAAATTCTTTTATTCCTTGATCCTCAATCAACGTTTGGTATTCCGGAACTTCCTGATCCTCAATCAAAAACAAATTCTCTTTTTTTATGATTGACTCCATCTCTATGATTCCATATTGAATAATTCCTGAACTGCTTATTCTGTATCGTGGATCATCAAAATAAGCAAGAATACTATTTCGATGGAAAATACCATTTATAGGTATTTCCATCGAAATCGAAAAATAGGGTATTGGTTCTTTTTCCGATTCTTTATCGTATTTGAATGGGATAAAAAATCGGTTTCTTCGCTTTTTCGACAAGAAATACAAATTCTCTTCCTGAATAGAAGGATATATGAAATTCGAATGATTATTCGATATGATTTGATCAGTTCGTAAATGTTCCAAAATTTCCCCTTTACTAGAAGTGTCCAACACTTTACATCTTACTTGATTATTAGTCATTGAAAGATCAGGAATAGAAAGAAATCTTTCTTCAACAGAAAAAGAATCAACATTCATTTGATCTTGATCCTTGTGGACTAAAAAAGACACTCTACCGGATCTGCAAGGACTTCCTTCTAATACCCATAAATGGCTTGTTTTTGGTAATAGATGCACATTACTATATGGATGTTTAGGTGTATGGTAGACATCGGTACTCCAGTGCAATTCTCCCCCTGATTCTGAATAGATATGTTTTTGGACTCTCTCTTTCAAAGGAAAAGTAGATATTCCAGTACGAATCTCAGCAATAACTTGTTCAGACTCGACATATTGATCATTTTGAACTAAAATCAAACTTTTCGCGGGGATACTCAAATCATGGATCATATCCCGACTCTCTATAGTTACATAAAAGTTTGTAGAACACAGAAAGGCAGGATGCCCATGACGGGTACGTGTGGGATGAAGCAAATCCTCGTTGAACTTGATTTTTCCATGAAAAGGAGTTCGTACATGTTGGGCGGTCCCACCTGTAATACTCCCCCAGTATGAAAAGTTCTTAATGTGAGCTGAGTTCCTGGTTCCCCAATCGATTGACCCGCAATAATACCTACAGCTTCTCCCAATTCAACCAAATCACCATGAGTGAGACTTCGACCATAACATAATTGGCAGATCCAAGATGTACTTCTGCAAGTGAAAGGACTTCTAATATATATTGGTTGTGTTCGAAAGGCTATGAATTGATTGATCAGTCCAATCCCAATATCTTGATTTCGAGTGGCAATGCATCGTAGACCGATATAGATATCATCTGCTAATACACGACCGATTAGTGTTTGGACAAAAAAGGTTTCTGTCATCCCGTTTTTAGGGCTCACGGAAATACCTTGGATAGTACCACAGTCTCTTCTACGTACAACAATGTGTTGAACTACTTCAACAAGTCTACGAGTAAGATATCCAGCATCTGCTGTTCGTATAGCAGTATCTACAACTCCTTTGCGAGCTCCATAACAAGAGATTATATATTCGGTCAAAGAGAGTCCCTCACGTAAATTACTTTGAATGGGTAAATCAATCATTTGCCCTTGTGGATCTGACATTAATCCTCTCATACCTACTAATTGGTGTATCTGAGATGCATTTCCCCTAGCTCCTGAAAAGGACATCAAATAGACTGGGTTAGAAGGATCACTCATCTGAAAATTAGGATTCATTTCTTGTTTCAAATATTCACTTGTAGCATACCATATTTCAATAGATTGACGTAATTTTTCTACTGCATGTACATTCCCATAATGATGGTGTTTCTCCATCAGAGAACTCTGATGTTCAGCATCTTGAACTAACCACCGTTTCGATGATATTGTTAAAAGATCATCAATTCCTAATGAGATAGATGTAGCAGTGGCTTGATGGAAGCCTAAAATCTTGAGTTGATCTAAGATATGGGATGTATATCCCATTCCAAAATGAGCTATTAATCTGCTAATAAGTCGTTTCATAGCAGTTCCATTTATGACTTTATTGTAAAAGGCTTGTTGTTCTGTCATAATTACCTCTATATCTTGCTGAGTGGGATTCGACAATAGACATGAGTCAGTGATTTGAAGATAGAATTTCCTTTATTTTAATCCGAATTCATGCAGACATTCAAAAATTTTGATACTAGTGAAATTAGAAAAAACCGAATCAAATTTCACCGACCAGAAAGAGCATCACCCAATCGATTTTTTGAGTTTCGATAGTGTACGAATATACCGGGCTTGACTAAACCCTTGTATGGCTTCTTCTATCTCTCGATAAAAAGAAATATGACCAAGAGTGGTTCGAATGTATATATACCGGATTTCATCTTTTGCGTTTTTTATTATTAGATAGTGCCCATAAATCTCATGAGAAGCACCCAAAGATTCATATTGAACCTCAATGGGAACCTCACTTGACCCAATAACACATGGATCTAGTTTCCATCGGAGCCACAAAGCGCTATCTAAACCAATTTTTTTTTGCCGATAAGCTCCAAGTGCATCATATGAGCTAGAAAAATAAAGTTCTTTTTCTGTATCATAGCTATTGTTTTGATTGTCAACTGGTTTATTTTTACAGTTTTTGTAAGTATATAGATTATACTTATTTCGATTATACCTATTTGCACAAATCCCTCGACGACTCCCGGTGGTTAATACATAGAGTCCGATAAGCATATCTTGAGTTGGTACACAAATAGGGTCTCCAATAGCAGGAGATAACAAATTGATATGAGAAAACATAAGTAAACGAGCCTCCGCTTGGGCTTCCAAAGATAAAGGTAAATGAACAGCCATTTGATCTCCATCAAAGTCTGCATTAAAACCCTTACAAACCAATGGGTGTAAACAAATAGCGCGCCCTTCCACTAAAATAGGTTGGAAGGCCAATATGCCTAATCTATGCAAAGTGGGCGCTCTATTTAATAATACAGGATGCCCCTGCATAACTTCTCGAAGTATTTCCCATACAATAGGTTCTTTTTCGCGCTCTCTAATCTGCCTTTTAGCAGTCGCTGTGTTAGAAGCGAAATGTTTCCTAATTAAATCGCGGATTAGAAATGGTTGGAAAAGCTCTATTGCGATTTCTCGAGGTAATCCACATTGATGTAATGAAAGAAAAGGACCTACAACAATAACAGAACGCCCTGAATAATCAACCCGTTTCCCAAGCAAAGTCTCACGAAATCTTCCCTCTTTCCCTCCAATTATATCTGAAAAAGATTTGTAAACTTTATTATAACTATCCCACTTCGGTTCTCCGTGGACCCCAGTATCAAGAAGTATATCTACAGCTTCTTGTAATAATTTGACCTGAGAAATTACAACATCTGTGTCCGGAGAGGTATTTGAGGCTAATAGTCTGCTAAGATCATTATTCCGAATAATCACTCTTCTATAAAGCTCATTAATATCCGAACTTATTAGTTTACCCCCATCTATCTGAATAATAGGCCTCAATTCGGGAGGAAGAACTGGTAAAAAGTACAGAATCATCCATTCTGGTTCTATATTTGTTTGAAGAAAACGTTTAGCTAATTCCATACGTCTAATCAAAAAATTCTTTCTTATTTGAATTTTGATATCTTCTGATTCATTTCCAATAGATTTCTCGTTCGCTAATTGTTTCCATTCTACTAATGAATTCTCGATAAGAATTCGTAAATCTAAATCAGCTAATTGCTCTCTAATAGCATCAGCTCCTGCCAGAATTTCTCGATTTTGAAATGTCTTGAAGCCTCGGGTACTAAAAAAAAGTGGAATGTTGTATTTCCGGGATTGGATTTCATATTCGAATAAGCCTCGTAATCGTAAAAAAATCGGTTTTTTAGCTATGGGCCTAGCAAAAGAACAATCGAGATAGGTTCCTATAGGATTCCCCCCTTTCAAATCGGACGTGAAGGTTTCCTCTCATCCGGCTCAAGTAGTTGCACTAAATAAAAAAGGAGTTCTTTCTTATTTTTAGACTTTTTTAGATAAAACGTTACAAAGAACTACTCTTTACTCAAGTTCCCAGTAAAAACAAATCTCTCGTTGATTCATTCTTCTTTTACTTCAATTTGATAAATGAATTACTTATCAAAAATGAGAATGTAAAATTCTTGAGTAGTCTACTTCCCTTATGAAGTCTCTTCAAGACTTTTGATTCTTGAATTCATACGGGATTTATTTGTCTATATCTCATTCCATTTAATCTTTTAGGTCCCCTACTCACCTCGGCGGTTATGTCTTAATATCCCTTGAAGCATATATGCGATAGATAAACTCCTGTAACCGTACTATAATTTGCTTGATTAAGCAAAATCTTTCTCTGAAAGAGATGGAATGGTAAATCTCATGAAAAACGATTTTCACAAGGTATAACTAGCTATTCCTGTTTATCTATTACGGAATCGACCATGGATTAATTCCCCTTCAAATTGGAAGTATAGAATACACCAAAAATCCTAAGTTTCATGTTATTTCTTCCAAAACACATGTCAGACCAAGGGCATCCCAAATGGATCGAATGGGATGACAGTTTCTCAATTCGAACCTGTCAAATGAGAATTTTGATCAAATCACACACCGCAATATACTAGGCTTTTTAATTCTTTAAGGGGTTGATCTAAAAGATTCGCAATATAACTAGGAAGACGTTTTAAATACCACACATGAGTCACTGGACATGCAAGTTTGATGTACCCCATTTGATATCTTCGTATCCGAGAATTAGCAAATTCTACCCCACATTTTTCACAAAATCTTGGGTTTTCTTTTTCAGCCCCAATCTCTTTAGAAATTCCACACGCACAAACTCCACTTTTTATGGGTCCAAAGATTTTTTCGCAAAACAATCCATTTGTTTCTGGTTTATTGCTTTTATAATTAAAAGTTTGAGGTTTTGTTACCTCTCCAACTATTTCCCCATTAGGTAGGATTTTGGTCGCCCAAGCCTTTATTTGTTGAGGAGAAACTGGTCCAATTTGAAGTTGTTGATGTTTATACTGGTCCATCATAAAAAAAGATTGAAAGGATGCTTAATTCAGATCACACGTCCTTCCTATGAATCTGGAAGTTCTTTTCAGATACAAGGAAATAATTCAGTTCTAGAGCCAAACATCGTAGTTCCCGAACAAGTACTCGAAAAGTTTCTGGCACATCATCGTCGGGGTTAGGAGTTCTTCCTCCAGTAAGCATAGTATTTATTATTTCTTTACGAGTTCTAATATGATCAGATTTATAAGTAAGCATTTCTTGTAAAATATGAGCAACACCAAATCCTTCTAGAGCCCAAACTTCCATTTCTCCTACTCGTTGTCCCCCTCGGTTAGCCCTTCCTCTAACGGGTTGTTGTGTAACAAGTGAGTAAGGCCCAGTAGAACGCCCATGAATTTTATCATCAACTTGATGAATTAATTTTAGAATATAGGACTTTCCTATTAGAACGGGTTGTTCAAAAGGATCTCCTGTTCTTCCATCAAATATTTTGCTTTTTCCAGGGTATTCAGGCTCAAATACCCATGGATTTTTTGTTTGTTTACTGGCTTCATATAATTCAGAAAAGACTAGTTTTCTCGAAGCCTCTTGCTCATATCTTTCATCAAAGGGTGCTATTCGATAATGTTTCTTTAGCAGATCCCCTGCTAATCCAAGCGAGCATTCAAATAGCTGTCCCACATTCATTCGTGAAGGTACTCCTAAAGGATTGAAGACCATATCAACAGGTGTTCCATCTTGCAAATAGGGCATATCTTGTCGAGGCAAAATCTTGGAAATGATACCTTTATTGCCATGTCTTCCAGCTACTTTATCACCTACCTTGATTTTACGTTTCTGTAAAATATATACAGAAATCATTTCTAAAATACCACTCGAATCGTCCTTCTCAATCCATTTCGTATCAATAACGAGACCTCTTCCCCCTATAGGCAGTCTTAGAGAAGTTTCTTTTGTAGTGCCTAAATCATTACCAAATAAAGCTCCTAATAACCTATCCTCTGGTACCAATTCATCCTCCATCATTGGCGTTAATTTACCTACTAGAATATCACCTGTTTCTACCCAAGATCCCAGCATCACAATCCCATTCCTATCTAGCTTGCGGAGGAAATGAGTCTCCAGATGAGGTATTTTCTTAGTGATTATTTCACGGCCTTCAATTGTCACATAAGTCTTAACTTCATATCTCCGAATGTGAAAAGACGTAAAAATATCTTCATATATCAGACGTTCGCTAATTAGTACTGCATCTTCAAAATTGTAACCCTCCCATGGCATATAAGCTACCAATATGTTTTTCCCTAAAGCGAGTTCCCCACCAACTGTAGCGGCACCGTCTGCTAAAATTTGACCTTTTCTCAAACATTTACCTCTCTGAACCCGGGATTTTTGGTGGATCAAAGTTTTTTTGTTGGAACCTTGATACTTAACTAAAGGAATACTTAAAATATTCCCATTCCTTGATAAAAGGATCTTGTGATTATCAGTAAAAAAGACCTTTCCCGGATGTCCAGCTATAACTGAAAACCCCGAATCTACAGCCGTTTGGCCTTCTAATCCAGTTCCAACAATACATTTCTCGGACTGACAAAGTGGAACTGCTTGGCGCTGCATATTCGAACTCATTAAAGCTCGATTTGCGTCATTATGCTCGATAAAAGGAATAAGGGAAGCTCCAATAGAAAAATATTGGAAGGGAAAAATGCTTCGAAGATGAATCTGTTCCCACGCAATAGTTAGGAATTCTTGACGGTATCGAGCGGGAACAACCTCTTCCTCTTGAATACCGCGATTCAAGGTCAAAGAATTTCCTGCTGCTACCATATAATATTCATCTCGAGTTGGTGATAAATAAACCATCTGTGCTTCTTTTTTTCTTGGTTTCTCAGGTATTTTATAAAACGGACTCTCTATAGATCCCCAATGACCAATCCTCGCATGAATAGCTAACGATCCATTAAGTCCAACATTAATACCTTCGGATGTATCAATTGGGCAAATACGCCCATAGTAGCTAGGATGTATATCTCGGATCCGAAAACTAGCAGTTCGACTCGTCAACCCTCTAGGACCCAAAAAACTCCATTTTCGTCCATGAGCGACTTGTGCTAATGGATTAGTTTGATCTGAAACTTGCGATAAGGGGTGAAGGCCAAAAAACGATTCATAAGTAGTTGTTAATGAAGTTGAACTTACCAACTTTTGAGGACTTGATACCCATTTCTCATCACGGATTGCTAAAGATATAGTATTCCGAATCGTTTTTTCTAAACGAAAGAGAGCCAATCTGAATTGATCCTGTAAGAGATCTCCTACAGAACGAATACGTTTATTCTTCAAGTGATTCATTTCATCAAGTGTACCCATTTCCAATTTGATTTCGATCAAATGATCCGCAGCAGCCAATACATCTCGTGGTAACAAAAATAGATTATCCTGGGGTATATCAAGATTTAGCCTCCGGTTCATGTTTCGTCGGCCAATCCTTCCTAATTCGCATTTTCTTTCAAAAAATTCATGATATAATTTTTGATATAAGAATTCTGAAAATTCCATATCTTCCTCTTCTATAGAAGAAAATTTTTTATAAAACTCCAAAATCGCATTCTCTTTTGAACTAATCTGTATTTCTGTCTTATCATTCAGGAAAGACAAAAAAATCTCAGGGTAACAAACATTCTCTAGAATTTCTTTCAGATTCAAACCCATAGCTGATAATAGAACTAAAATAGATATCTTTTGTTTCCTACTCACACGCGCCCATATCCTTGATTTTCTATCCATTTCTAATTTGAACCTTCTTCCACAATCTGATATTATAGTCCCGGTATAGACAGGAATTCCCTTATTATCCAATTCTGAACGGTAGTAAATACCAGGACTTTGCAATATTTGATTGATCACAGTTCTATATATTCCATTTATAATAAATGTTCCTAGGGAAGTCATTATAGGGATATTTCCTATAAAAACGGTTTGTTCTTGCATATTTCTACTGATTTTTCGAATTAATCCTGCGGGTACATATATTCTTGAAGAATATGTAAGTGATTCATAGATAGCATCTCTTTCTTTTATCAAGGGTTCTATCAATTGATATCTTTCCACAAATAATTGAAATTCCAGATTTTGATTTATATCTTCCATTTTTTCTTTTGGAAACTGATCAAGTTCTTCCGTCAAGCCTTTAGTAATGAATCTGCAAAAACCCTCAAATTGTATCTGATTAAACCCAGGTATTGTGGACATCCCCTCGTTTTCATTCCGGATCATCTTATCTTGATCTGAAGCTTTCTTTTTCACGAAAAAAATCCCATTAGTTGCTCATTATTCATCGACCCCTAAGATCGATCTAGTAATGATCAAATTTCTATTCTCTTTACTAAATCATGTAAAACTTGATGTTCAAAAAAATTCGGAAAATCTTATTTATTTATCGTAATAGGAATCTTATTTATTTATCGTAATAGTTTCTTATTACTAAGAATAACATATTCAATTCCTAGAATTGATAAAATAGTATTGAATTGCATAACAAAATGATTATACTAATCAAATAGTATTTTGTAAGGGCATGTTGGTATAGTTATCTATTCATCTGCATATTCCAATTTTTTTGGAATTGCATTTGGAACAACAGAGTTCGAACTAGATCATATAGTTATTGTATTCAATACATTCGATACGGTGCAAAAAATTCTCTCTAGTTTGGGATAGTATATGCATAAGTAAGATTCTTACTTAGAATCTATGTAATTATTTCTATTCTGGGGTTTACATTACATATAAATGAATGTTGAATTCGAATTCCTCATTTTCAAAATTTCGAATTGAAAAGGAGAAAAAGGCTTGATTTTTTCAAGCAATTGATACTGATCAATTGTATATCAATTTGATTTTGTTTATCGTATTAAAGATACGATATGCAATTGAAGATATAATATCAATTTAAGAATTCTTTGTTATTTTAAGATAACAAATCAAAAAATCCGAAATAAAATGAATAATGATTATTATTCAAAATCAAATTCTAGTTAATGGTTCTAATTTGACCTAAATTTTGGAATCTATCACCGAAAATCCTTTTTGATCCTTTCAAGAATTCTTGAAAAGATCAAAAGAAGAAGTTCTTCATTTCATTTAAAGAGTATGCGTTTTGAAATAGAATTGATCGAAGATAACGATCTATTTTGAATAAATCCAATACAAAATAGAACTCTCCTTCTTTTTCGGAAAGAAATAAACAAAATTAATGGATTAAAGAAAAAAAAATTGAATCTTTTTGATGAATTTTGGATTGCATTTGGCGACATGGCCAAGCGGTAAGGCAGGGGACTGCAAATCCTTTATCCCCAGTTCAAATCTGGGTGTCGCCTTTTCAACAAGATACTTAGAATTCCGTTTTCTATATGTTATTCTTAAAATCCAATTTGTTGATACTGGATTTTTCTAATTCCTAGTTCGACAAAATCAAAAAACTTATCCAGTGGAATTCAAAAAAATCAAGAAATAGGTTTAAGAGTTTTAGTAACAGCCTTTCTCTCTTTCATAAAAAGAGAGGCAATAAGCTTAGGTAAAATAAAAAATATGGAAAGTCTACAATAATGATAGTTATGTATCTTTATAATCCATTTGGGTTTTTTTCAAAAAAAAAGTTTGTACGGCAAAATTATCTGTCCTTAAGGTTTTCTAATTTCATGAGGAATTCTATATATTCGAAGCACAATATATTTTTTTATTGGTTTCTCAACAGCCTTATAAATAGAAATCAGAATCTTTTTTTGACTCTTTACTATACTAAAAATTTGATTATGATTATTGATCAATAATCGAATATTTACTTCATAGAAATAGGAGAACAATTCATATGGATTTAGTCAGTTTTGCTTGGGCTGCTTTAATGGTAGTCTTTACATTTTCACTTTCACTTGTAGTATGGGGAAGGAGTGGACTTTAGTTAAGAGAATTTATTGAGAAATCGATTGAGTAATCAAATAATATCAATTGTTTGATGGATGGATCCTTTTTCTTGCAAAGCTTTATAAAAGCTTGTCTCTCTTTCACAAGATACCACTGAAAAGAATACGGTATTTCATAGGATAGAAAAAAATAATGAATAATAATTCATTTGATTCCATAATCAAGGATTGATTCTAGTTTCGTTGTATTTTAAAACCAAAATCTAGACATGATAGATAGGAAATTTTTGAACCAAAAAATTCCTAACGTCATTAATCGAAAATAACCTATAGTAGGGAATATTCTCTACTGCGAAAGAATATAGTTCTTTCTTTCGCAGTAGAGAATTCGCGTTCGTTTTAGTTAAAACTTGGGATTCTTTTTTTTTTTTTTTGAAAGCTTTCTTTTATTTTTTTAATGATGGATAAGAATTTCCAAATCAAGTTTGATTCAATTTAATCATTTTGACTGACTGTTTTTACGTAGATAATAAGTAAAAAAGCAGTAGGAACTAGAATGAACAGTGCAGTAGCAATAAATGCGAGAATATTGACTTCCATAATCTCATTTTTCCCTTTTTTTGTTTTCGCAATAACTCGGTCGGGATGTAATCCCATAGAGAGGAGATATTGAGCTCCTATAAATACAGAAATTTTTAAAAGATGGCTTGCATCCTGATAATATTGAATTGGATCCTTTATTCATAATAAAGGATATCTGATCTATCAAATCAATTCATCATTGAGAATTCAATCGTATAACATAGGAAGATCTTTTTTTTACCCATACTAATTTGAGAATGGGATTTTTTTATTGGATTTGAAACCTTTTCCACTTTTTGTGTTCTAGAACTTACTGTCTGTCTTCTTTAATCTTCAAAAAATTTTCCTTGCTTTTTCAATTAGAAATTAAATACAATTAAGCATTTTTATATGACTCAAATCCTATAGTCAGTTATACACATATCAAAAAAAAAGACTCGAAGTACCATGGGAGAAAGAATACACAAAAAATCAAATATTCCAAGAAAGAAATTCACTGAAAAGGCTTATTTCTTGGCCTTCTCTTTTATTTTAGTGAGTCTCTCTCTTTTTCGGATTTGGAATGAAATGCATACATTCCAAATTTTAGTCTACTAGTTGAATGAGAATAGTAGAGCATATACAAAAAATCGGAACTAAAAACTCAAAGAAGTTTAGTTTAATATTCAAACTACTTTGTTTTTGAAGGTAATTATACAAAGTTGATTTTTTATCAAAAAAAATGAATCAAACTTGTATATCATAGTAAAATGGGATAATTTCGTTGATCAAGAACAGTTGAAAAAAAAAGGAGTGTTGATGGTATAAATCAAAGACTAAATATAGTCTTTGATAGTATTCGAAAAATCAGTATATGAGAAATCATTACCGTATCAATCAATAGATAATAGTCAAAAAAATAAGATTTCTGCATCGATATTTATGTGGTTGAAAAATACGAAACGAAAACAAAAGAGATATTCATTCCCATAATTATTAAAAAAGAGATCTTGCTTGTTTTATGCTTCCCTTTTTCCACGAGAAAGGAAAAAAAATTCAATAAATTTTTCGGATTCTAGTTCGGGACTGACGGGGCTCGAACCCGTAGCTTCCGCCTTGACAGGGCGGTGCTCTGACCGATTGAACTACAATCCCAGCGAAGCAAGTATAAATGGAATACCATTCCATTTAGCTGTACCTTTTTTACAAAAGGGTATATTGATATATATCCCCTTTTCACATATGATATATATCATAGTACTAGTGACACAGATTACTAGTAATCTTTTCTTTTTTTCTTTTTTCATGAGACTTTATGAAAGGTATTACTGAACTTAAAAAACGTTCCATTCTTAGAAAGAAAAATGAATGAGAATGTATGTAGAATATGTATACATACATGCACTCTTCTCATTCATGTAATGAATGAATGGAATGGATGGTTTGGCATTTCCTTTTCTTGAAGTCCTTAAAGAAAAGGAAATGCCAAATATAAAAAGAGGATAAATCAATTATATTAATTTCTAATATACGTATTCATAGAACAGCATTATTGTTCATAAAACAATAATAATGGGCCGAGCTGGATTTGAACCAGCGTAGGCATATCGCCAACGAATTTACAGTCCGTCCCCATTAACCGCTCGGGCATCGACCCTGGATAATTCTAGGGTTAATTCTTCCTTAACCCTAGGCTTCTTGATAAACACGGGAGAATTCATCTTAGGTTTCTTGACCTGGGGTAATTCATCATTAGGTTTCTTGAGAAAATATTATCAACTTTTTACCTTACCCCCAGGGGAATTTGAATCCCCGCTGCCTCCTTGAAAGAGAGATGTCCTAACCGCTAGACGATGAGGGCAAATCTGTTTACATATCGTAAGAAGTCAGTATTTCAATTATATTACGAATTTTTTTACTGTCAATATATTATATGCCTAACACTTCGTTCAATACATGCTTAAATACGCTTAAATCGGCGTTTTTTTTTTTCAATTGTTAGAATTTTGTGTCATTTTGTCATCAAAATACCTTTTAGAGCGTTTATACGCCATTTTATGGCGTTTTAGGATTTTTTTATTTGATAATTGATTCATGAACCATCCTATGCTAAATTCTAAGAAAAGGGATCTAACAAAAAAAGATCGGTTGAAGCATTTCTTCAATTTAGGTAATTATTTAATTAGCCTGCTCGAAAGAAGAGAAATACTTCATTTTAACTTGAGTAAAGCATAGCTCATTGCTTCCTTTGATGTTCAAATCAAATATACTGCACACTAAGCTATAAAGAAAATCAGAAAATTCTCTTTTCTATTTCATTCAAAAAGATTCGGTGTTTCCGTTCATACATAGTATGAAATTTTTCATCACCTATTTCAATAGAATTTATTGAACTTATATCAATGTAGGTGGAATTAGCCCATTTACCCTATTTTGGTGTAAAAAAATAGATTGTTTCTGAATAAATTCCTATGCCTTATAGGAGTATATCTATTCAAATAGAATAGATATTCTCAAAAAATCTGTAAGTAATATTTCTGACTATGTAAATCTGTTATAAATTAATTATGCGAACCCCTTCTAATGAAAAAGGAAAATGGCTAATTCATTAATCAAATGGATATGCCCTTTTAACTCAGAGGTAGAGTAACGCCATGGTAAGACGTAAGTCATCAGTTCAAATCTGATAAAGGGCTCTCGCTACTATTCATTTCGTAAGATGACATCCATGAACTGATCAGCAGTAAACATGAAATGAGGTTTTTTTTAGCACCAAAAAACAAAAAAGAATTTTTTTACAGGTTTTTTCCTTAGGACTAATGAGAATTCGGAGGAAATTTGAAGAATCCGACAAAGTGACATCAGCCACAGGGTAAACTCGGACTTCCCAACCGATTCTATTCTAGAGAGAGGTCAACGATAAACATAGACAATAACCCCACTCAGTTCTCACTATCCAAAATGATGCTATGATTGCGTTTTTGAATAATAGATAAGGAGTTTGGGAAGCCGAAAGTCATCGGTTCAAATCCAAGAAAGCCTTTCTTTTCCACTAAACTCAAATTTTATACCTTGTTCTTCAAGCGAACTCTGTCAAAAAAAAAAAAAAAAAGAAAAAATGAGCATAAAAATGAGAAAGAATATAATGAATTTGAATTTTTTTTCGTTATTTTATGAGAATGAATATCCCATTCTCATAATGACTAATTGGAATAATTGAATCTTCTTAGGAGTAGTTTGGCCATAGTGAGTGACATAGTCTTATTAATGTTTCAATATTCCAATTTTTTGTTCTGGGAGGCATGACATAACGGAAATATTCTAGAATATTTGCAAACCAAAAAAGTGTTCTTATTTCTACATCTACATTTTTCTTAGAAAATCCACTATTTTCTTTCAAAACGAAACGAAAAAATAAGTGGACCTAACTCATTGAATAATGACTCTATCAACTATTCTGATAATTAAATTCGATAATAGATAAGATTTTCTAAGCATAAGCGGATTCTTTTTATTTCCTTAGACCACAGCAAAACAAGAATTTGCCAATATTTACGATTTGATATTTTTGTTATTGGATATTGATTCTATAGGATCAAATTATTATTCCTTTCTGTTATATAGAAAATATTGAGAAAAGTTTACTTCAAAAATCGATTTTGAAATATCTTTCCTTCACGAATTAATATTGTTTTGTTGTTTTGCCAATACAATAGGGAAGGAAGGGAAGAAAAGGATTTCTCTTTCAAAGATACCATTATTTCATATTCTATTTAATGGTATGAAAAAATAGGAAATTTTTTGTTTTTTTACGATATCTTCTTAAAAGATATATTCTGAGATATGAGTCATAGAAGATATGACTCATAAAGCAGTTCAGGATTTCCATATTGTTAATAAGCAATAATCCGGTCAAGCTCATGAATTTGCCTAGATTATTTTGTGGCTTAATAGAAAAAAAAAGAACTTGTATCTTCGAAACCCATTGTAAATAAAAGGGCATTGAAGGAGAAATCATCCATAGATGATTGAACTATCATATGCCTTAGAATTACCATGAGGTGTTCGAAAATGGTTGAAGTAATTGAACAGGAGGATCACTATGACTATAGCTCTTGGTAGATTTACCAAAGATCAAAATGATTTATTTGATATTATGGATGACTGGTTACGAAGAGACCGTTTCGTTTTTGTAGGATGGTCGGGCCTCTTGCTCTTTCCTTGTGCTTATTTTGCTTTAGGGGGTTGGTTTACAGGTACAACTTTTGTAACTTCATGGTATACTCATGGATTGGCTAGTTCCTATTTGGAAGGTTGCAATTTTTTAACCGCTGCAGTTTCTACTCCTGCGAATAGTCTAGCACATTCTTTGTTGTTACTATGGGGCCCTGAAGCACAAGGAGATTTTACCCGCTGGTGTCAATTAGGGGGTCTGTGGACTTTTGTTGCTCTCCACGGTGCTTTTGCACTAATAGGTTTTATGTTGCGTCAATTCGAAATTGCTCGATCAGTTCAATTGCGACCTTATAATGCGATTGCATTCTCTGGTCCAATCGCTGTTTTTGTTTCCGTATTCCTAATTTATCCACTAGGTCAATCTGGTTGGTTCTTTGCACCTAGTTTTGGTGTAGCAGCTATATTTCGATTCATCCTCTTCTTCCAAGGATTTCATAATTGGACATTGAACCCTTTTCATATGATGGGAGTTGCTGGAGTATTAGGTGCAGCCCTGCTATGCGCTATTCACGGTGCTACTGTGGAAAATACTCTATTCGAAGATGGTGATGGTGCAAATACATTCCGTGCTTTTAACCCAACTCAAGCCGAAGAGACTTATTCGATGGTCACTGCTAACCGATTTTGGTCCCAAATCTTTGGGGTTGCTTTTTCCAATAAACGTTGGTTACATTTCTTTATGCTATTTGTACCAGTAACCGGTTTATGGATGAGTGCTGTTGGGGTAGTGGGTCTCGCTCTGAACCTACGTGCCTATGACTTTGTTTCCCAAGAAATCCGTGCAGCGGAAGATCCTGAATTTGAGACTTTCTACACCAAAAATATTCTTTTAAACGAAGGTATTCGTGCTTGGATGGCGGCTCAGGATCAGCCTCATGAAAACCTTATATTCCCTGAGGAGGTTTTACCACGTGGAAACGCTCTTTAATGGAACTTTAGCTTTAGCGGGCCGTGACCAAGAAAGCACTGGTTTTGCTTGGTGGGCCGGGAATGCTAGACTTATCAATTTGTCCGGTAAACTACTTGGAGCTCATGTAGCTCATGCTGGATTAATCGTATTCTGGGCCGGAGCAATGAATTTATTTGAAGTGGCTCATTTCGTACCAGAGAAACCTATGTATGAACAAGGATTAATTTTACTTCCACACCTAGCAACTTTAGGTTGGGGAGTAGGTCCTGGAGGAGAAGTTATAGACACCTTTCCATACTTTGTATCTGGAGTACTTCACTTAATTTCCTCTGCAGTCTTAGGTTTTGGCGGTATTTATCATGCTCTTCTTGGACCAGAAACTCTTGAGGAATCTTTTCCATTCTTCGGTTATGTATGGAAAGATAGAAATAAAATGACTACAATTTTGGGCATTCACCTAATTTTGTTAGGTCTAGGTGCTTTTCTTCTGGTATTTAAAGCTGTTTATTTTGGAGGCGTATATGATACCTGGGCTCCAGGTGGGGGAGATGTAAGAAAAATTACCAACTTAACTCTTAGTCCCAGCGTAATATTTAGTTATTTACTAAAATCTCCATTTGGAGGAGAAGGATGGATTGTTAGTGTGGACGATTTAGAAGATATAATTGGTGG
>JAMFTS010005871.1:20000-25561 GCA_028095005.1 Rhynchospora pubera
GGTGGAGGAACTCAAGGCTCTTATTCTGGAGTTGGGCCTTCTTTTCCTATTGAAAATAGGATTGACTGAGCCATAGTACATGCCCCCTGAAATCCGTATTTGAGTCGGCTCAATCCTTTTTTTAGGAAAAGATTGGGCCGAGTTGA
Organism: Rhynchospora pubera; assembly: GCA_028095005.1. Classification (NCBI taxonomy): domain Eukaryota; kingdom Viridiplantae; phylum Streptophyta; class Magnoliopsida; order Poales; family Cyperaceae; genus Rhynchospora; species Rhynchospora pubera. Next base: position 20,147 of record JAMFTS010005871.1, read on the forward strand.
ATTGCAATCAATTCTTAGTAAAACTTACTGAAATATGGTAGAACGTACTGAATTGAATTTTGTGTGTTTTTTTATCTCTCTATTACGTTTGATCTGGTATATCTACCGGCGCGAATTCAAATTTGATTGCTTTCCATACTTCACAAGCTGCGGCTAGTTCAGGACTCCATTTAGCTGCTGCTCGAATAATCTCGTTACCTTCACGAGCAAGATCGCGTCCTTCATTACGAGCTTGTACGCACGCTTCTAAAGCCACCCTGTTAGCTACTGCGCCAGGTGCATTTCCCCAAGGGTGCCCTAAGGTTCCTCCACCAAATTGAAGTACAGAATCATCTCCAAAGATTTCGGTCAAAGCAGGCATATGCCAAACATGGATACCCCCTGAAGCTACAGGTATAACACCTGGCATAGAGACCCAATCTTGGGTGAAAAAGATACCGCGAGAACGATCTTTTTCAATATAATCATCACGTAATAAATCAACAAAACCTAAAGTCAGCTCACGCTCCCCTTCCAGCTTACCTACTACTGTACCAGCGTGAACATGATCTCCACCAGACATACGTAATGCTTTAGCTAGTACACGGAAATGCATACCGTGATTTTTCTGTCTATCAATAACTGCATGCATTGCGCGGTGGATGTGAAGAAGTAGACCATTATCACGACAATAGAAAGCCAAACTGGTATTTGCAGTGAATCCTCCGGTTAAGTAATCATGCATGATAATAGGAACTCCCAATTCTCTAGCAAATACTGCTCTTTTGATCATTTCTTCAGATGTAGCTGCAGTAGCATTCAAGTAATGGCCTTTGATTTCACCTGTTTCGGCCTGTGATTTATAAATTGCTTCGGCACAGAACAAGAAACGATCTCTCCAACGCATAAATGGTTGTGAGTTTACATTTTCATCATCTTTGGTAAAATCAAGTCCACCACGTAAACATTCATAACATGCTCTACCGTAGTTTTTTGCGGATAATCCCAATTTTGGTTTAATAGTACATCCCAATAGAGGACGACCATACTTGTTCAACTTATCTCTTTCAGATTGGATACCATGAGGTGGACCTTGGAAAGTTTTTGAATAAGCAGGGGGAATTCGCAAGTCTTCCAAGCGTAGAGCTCGTAGGGCTTTGAAACCAAATACATTACCTACAATAGAAGTAAACATGTTAGTAACAGAACCTTCTTCAAAAAGGTCTAAAGGATAAGCTACATAGGCAATATATTGATCTTCTTCTCCAGCAACAGGCTCGATATGATAGCATCGTCCTTTGTAACGATCAAGACTGGTAAGTCCATCAGTCCAAACAGTTGTCCATGTACCAGTAGAAGATTCCGCAGCAACTGCAGCTCCTGCTTCTTCAGGAGGGACTCCAGGTTGAGGAGTTACTCGGAACGCTGCCAAGATATCAGTATCTTTGGTTTCGTACTCCGGAGTGTAATAAGTAAGTTTGTAATCTTTAACCCCTGCTTTAAACCCAACACTTGCTTTAGTCTCTGTTTGTGGTGACATAAGCTCCCTTCTAAAACTTCTGAATTAAGAATTCTCAAAAGAACAAGATCTACTCGAGATGGACTTTAAATGGAGTAAAAATCTTTCAAAAAAAAAATCAATTAAGATTTAACATTATTTATGTTAACTTTAAAAAACATGTTATGGTAACATGGTTAATTATTCTTTTTTTTTATTGGGGGTATCCTTTAGTGTATTTGATTTGATGCACCAAATACACCCTTATTATATGCTCTTTGATGTATATAGTGCAAGCAAATCCAATCCTACTTCTTGTTTTACAAATTGATCAGTTTATAATAGAAATCGAATTTTTTTCTATTTAGAAAAATCTATTTCTTATTTTCGTATTTGAAAAAAAACTATTTGAATACGGATTTCCTCATTGACAGTCACATAGTATTATATAAATAATACTATATTTATTATATTTCAACTAAAACTATTAGAGTCAATTATGTTAAGTTAATTAGATTCGAAAAGATTGATCTGACTGAATCGAAGAATTCAGATAAAGATACAATCTGAATTTGATTCAATCCATTTTTGATTTTTTTTGAAAAAAAAAAGTGAATGTAGGGCTTTATCAGTGTTGAAAGAAGTTTCAACAAGAAAGAGAAATATATATATAGGTAGAATGGTTCTATTCTTATATTTTCGAAAATATAATAATATATAGAATCGTTTCTGACTCAAAAAAAGAATGTTTATTTTCTCGAACAGAGATGCATTTTTGAATTCAAAGAAGACAGTGAAAAACAAATAGCAGTATGAATCGTATTGAATTTTTTCATTCAATATTCAATAAATCCATATTATGGAAATTGAAAAGAATTCAAGGATTCAAAAAAAATAATAATAAATGGAAGAGAGACGAGAAATCAAAGAAAATAGATAAAACTGCAATATTGAATCTTAGTACAAAAAAAGAAGAAAGAAGGGGGGATATGGCGAAATTGGTAGACGCTACGGACTTGATTAAGTTGAGCCTTGGTATGGAAACCCGCTAAGTGTTAACTTCCAAATTCAGAGAAACCCTGGAATCAAAAATGGGCAATTCTGAGCCAAATCTTGTTTTTTTTTTCAAAAACAAAACGAATATATATTGATTACAAAAAAATTCAATATATGTAAGGTTCCAATTCTTTGGAAAATCAAAAAGAAAAAGGATAGGTGCAGAGACTCGACGGAAGCTATTCTAACGAATAAAGTTTATTATGTTGCATTGGTAGAATGTCTCTATCGAAATTAAAAGAAAGGATAGCGATGTATACCAAAGAAATACATACATATATTAATGATTCATCATTTGATTGATAATAATCACGATCAAATCATATTATTCATGTTAATAAAGAAATTTTGAATGATTATGAAATTTTGATGAATTGAAAAATTCTGAATCAATTATGGAGAATTGATTCGAATAAGAAGTTCAATGAGAAAAGAACTTCTTTTTTAGTAATCAAATTATTCATTATAGAGTTTTTTTCGATTTTTTCAAATGAAAAAATGATGATAAATCAAACGAGAATAAAGAGAGAGTCCATTCTACATGTCAATATCGACAACAATGAAATTTATAGTAAGAGGAAAATCCGTCGATTTTTTGAATCATGAGGGTTCAAGTCCCTCTATCCCCAATAAAAAGCCCATTCGGTTTCCTAAATATTTTTTCTATTTTTTTTCTAAAAATAGAAAAAAGAAGAAATATACTTTCCCACCCTTTCTGAATTTATTCAACTTTTTCATTTCGAAAGTAGATCTGAAAAAAAAATATTATTATTATTATTATTTTAATAATAAAATAAAAGTAAGGAATCTCTATAACGAAATGATTACCAATCATATCATATCTTACCATTGACTATTCAATTTTTTGAAATAAATTGTTATTTTAGTTCAATTTAGCTAATTGATGTAGCTACAAGAGCATAGATACGAGTATTCTACTCGGGTGATCCAAAACAAATGGTCAGGATAGCTCAGTTGGTAGAGCAGAGGACTGAAAATCCTCGTGTCACCAGTTCAAATCTGGTTCTTGGCAAAACGAAAAAATATTGGGATCAAAAAAATTTCTCTATATAGATTGGTATATAAATTGAAAAATAGAATAAAATGTGTATTCATGGATTTCTGTAAAGAAATCCAAACATCTTTTTTGCAAGATAGAAATCAAAAAAAATTTCTATGCTTATGGAAAAGCATAGAATGAATCAGGCTATGCTCTTTTTTGATTATCGAAATTCAAAAAAAGACTTTTAAAATAAAGAGTTAGAGGATAAGAATAGATAGACAGAATGCATTTGAAACAGAATCCAAATTGGATTCCTTTTTATTTCTGAATTTCGTATTGATTTTTTTCTATTTATTCTATTTCTTTTTTGCTTACCTTACTTTCTGGGGTGCAATTCGAAAATCTTAAGCTGATAGAAAATACATGAATATTCTACTTCTCCTCCAAATAAAAGAATCGAAAAACTTTGAATCCATGATCCGAATATACTGCAGTTATTCTGTTTGCTTCATCTAAACAACGTCAAAATATTCATTGACTCAAATAATGAAATTGGAAGTCGTGTTATATAAGTGACATTTGTTTCTTATCATTCAGCGGGCATCTTGTATTTCATAGAAATTTGGAGTAATATAGTCCTTACGCAAGGGCCAGCCTATCCAACTTTCAGGCATTAAGATACGTTTAAGGCGTGGATGATTCTCATAAGAGATTCCCAACATATCATAAGATTCGCGTTCTTGAAAATCAGCACTTCTCCAAATCCAGAAAACAGACGGAATTCTAGGATTTTTCCTAGGTACAAATACTTTGATACATACCTCTTCTGGATTATATGTACCGTATTGTATTTTTGTAAGATGATATACGCTACCTAAAAATTCCGCCTGGTGCTACATCATAAACACACTGAGAACGTAAATAATTGTAACCATATACATATAAAATGACAGCAATAGAGTCCCAATCCTCGACTTTGATTTGTAAGGTTTCTATTCCTCGAGAATCAAAGCCTAAAGATCTATGAACCAGCTCATACTTGACCAGCCAATCAGATAAATAATTTTGCAAATGATCATTCTCCATTCTATTGATCTCTCTCCCATTTTTATAAGTATTTCACCATAAAATTGTGAGGAAAGGTTTACTTGCTCTTTCTTATTCTGCAAAAAAAACCCTATTTAATTAAGTAATTCGTAGGAAGATACTGAATCTTTAGATCTCAAAAACGTTTTAGAGGATATCTTTGAAGTATCTTGTGATTGATAAATCAATCTTTGATCATAATTTCCAGTATGAGTACTGCGTTGAACATGAAATTTATGATCCGTAGTAAAACATCGATTTTCTTCTTGAGATCTAGTTCTGTCTTCCATAATTTCTCGGGATATCTTTTTACGAAGTTTTGTTATAGCATCTATAACTGCCTCTGGTTTAGGCGGACATCCCGGTAAATAAACATCTACAGGAATTAGCTTGTCGACTCCCCGAACCGTACTATAAGAATCAGTACTGAACATTCCCCCAGTAATAGTACAAGCTCCCATAGCAATGACATATTTTGGTTCAGGCATTTGTTCATGTAATCGTACTAAAGAAGGAGCCATTTTCATTGTTACAGTGCCGGCTGTTAGAATTAGGTCCGCTTGCCTAGGACTTGATCTTGGTACCAATCCATAACGATCAAAATCAAATCGTGAACCTATTAATGAAGCAAATTCAATGAAACAACAACTAGTACCATATAAAAGAGGCCATAAACTGCAGAGTCTTGACCAATTTGAAAGATCATTTGATGTAGTTGAAATAACAGAATGGGTGGTTGTTTGGTCAAGTAGCGGAAACTCAATCAAATTCATAACTGTCTTAATGGAATTCT
>JAMFTS010005867.1:0-25560 GCA_028095005.1 Rhynchospora pubera
AATCCAATATTTTTAAATAATTAACATATTAATCATATTTTAGACAGTATGAAGAGTTTAAATATAGATTATTTTGATGAAATGACTTAGAATGAATCCATAAACAATTGAAATGCTCAAATGATGCTCAAAATTGCAATATTTGCACTTTATATAAGTTATTACTATGTATAATCCAATCTTTTTACATAAATAATACATGAATAACATTCTAGATAGTTTAAAGAGTTCCAATATAGATTATTGCTATGAAACCATTTAGAATGAATCCATAAACTGTGACACCCCGTCAAATACAGTAACTGGACGGTACATGACGGAGTGCCCGCCGCGGATGCCAGCTGCACCCGCAAGGCTTAACTAAGTCTGATTTATAAATTAAATCTAATTATATACAATTATTATACATAAAAAAATATAAACTTATAAATATTTACTTTAATATAAGATATATTCTACAAGAATTTGGTTAACAGTCTGGTTTATGCGGGTTGCTAACCATAGATCCAATAGGCCGCTACTCGTCTCGCTATCCAGCACTCGATCTGAAACCTGGAACCCACAACCAATAGTGGAAACAATGCAAAAGCAGAAAGTGAGATAAATACAATTTATCTCAGTGCGGTTTTTAGTTCCAGTCACATGAACTTCTACTGTACATGTTCAGGAACTAACTACCGTACCAAGTTAAAACTAATAATAATAAAAAAACATAAGCATACATAAACAAATCAGTTTTCAAATGCAATCATTTAAAAACAGATGCAATGCAATGGAGCACGGCTACTTATTCAATTTTCAATTCAAATACAATTTGGAATTTCAAAAGCCGGCTCGGTTTGGACATCTATCTAATGCAAGTCTGGTATATCACATATCAGTCAGTTCAGTCATTCCATTCAGATACCGCGAACCACCTTTAAGATGGATGCCAACGGCCATAAAATTCCATTTACAATCCAGACAATTCCATATCATATCACTATAACAATTCGAATAACAAATATACCACAAGTCGGGAACACTCTCCTCCCTTGGACCATTCTAGACTGGTACCGTATCGGGATCCGGATCATAAGCGCTTAAGTCACGGTGTTTGGCCAGACGGGTCATGACTCCGACTCCAAACAGATGGAGTGCTTTTTCTCAACCGAACAAGTGTACCAGAAATAAATACCGATTCTCAATTTAATCAACTTGGCAACCATTCAACATGCAATTCATTTATCAATACTCATAATAGTTCAATATGACAATTCAAGCATATATATATACCAAATGATAAATATGCACACAATTAATTCGGACATGAAATGCAAATAGTTATTTCCTAACATGAAAGTAAAGCTCATGTGAAATCCGCACCTGAAAGCAAGAAGTATAACACACAAGAAACATGCAAATCTAGTGGCTGCTTGATCGTATCGGCCATCCTCGAGCCCGACACGCGACCATTTGATTCTAAATAACATAAATAATAACTCAAAGTTTTTATTCTAATTTGCAAATTATGATATTCTGTTTAATAAACAGACCTTAAGATAGTTTAGCCATGTGGTCGGTTTACTAGTGATGTATACCATAGTATAAATATTTATACAAATTAATGAGGCCGGTTTCAACAGAAGTGCCTTGATGTTATAATACAAGAAATTTCATTTCTACCATACTAATTGGACTTAAATTAGAAGGGTCCAAGTTATATAGAAGTATAAGCTAGCATTTAGATACGTAAAATAACTTATATGACAATTCATTAGCACAATTAATATAAAGTTGCCAAAATAATCAAGACTGGCTATATAATTATTTTAACAAAAACTCACTATTGATAATTCCAAAAAATTCAAGAGGAAATCATACAACTTATAAAATAGCTTTTAAAACAAACTTCAAATAAAACCTGAAGGAGGCTCGGCCAATTAAAGAACCAAAGAAATTGCAACCCAAGAAAAATAAAAAGAAGAAATATTCAAATAATTTAATATACCTTTATATCCAATAGCTCTCAATTTCATTTGTGAACTTCACTTTGGTACCGTCCCTTAACTTCAAATGATTCCACACTTTGATTTTGGGTTATGACTTAATAGCTATAAATCCTATTGGTTTTGTATTTTTCCAACAAGAATTACGCTTTGATTTCCTTCAGTTTTCCTTTTTGATTTTGGAGCTTATTTCACAAAAGAAATTTGGAGTAAGACGGGACTGGTGAAGCACTCGATAAAGGAACCGATCAAGGAAGATTTATGGGGCGGTACCAACTATGTAGAATTTGAGATTTTCAATAAACAGAGTGCACCAATAAATATTTAGATATAGGCACGGTATGACTAATAGGCCCTATTTGTCATTGACACATTTAATGATATGCCAAGCCTTAGCAATTTGTGTATGTTTAAACATGGCATATAAGTAATGCAAAAATCTTGGACGGTACATGGCAAATAGGCCCCACTTGTCATTCCCATCTATTTAAGCTATACAAATTACATGATACTTAAACTTGTCACAAACAATAAAATATACTTATTCAAAACCGTTGACCAAAATTATTACTTAATCTTTTGCATTTTAATATGCATTGAAATATTAATTGTACAAAATAAACTATGAGCAATATAATCCAACCGAAAATATTTCAGTTACAATTCTGAAAATATTTCTAAAACATATTAATTAATTCCCTAAATTTTATATTATGAATTTATTCATAGCCATAGATATGTTGTGTAACATAAACGATTGAAATGATCATATGATGCTCAGAATTGCAATATTTGCACTTTATATGCGTAATTACCATGTATAATCTAATTGTTTTGAATATATAACACATGAATCATCTTCTAGACAATATAAAGAGTTGAAATGTGATTATTGTGATAAAATGACTTAAAATGAATCGGAAACGATTGAAGTGCTCAAATGATGCTCATAATTGAATTATTTGTACTTTCTATGCGTAATTACCATGTTTAATCCAATAATTTTTAATAAATAACATATGAATCATATTCGAGACAATATAAAGAGTTTAAATGTAGATTATTGCCATGAAATGACTTAGAATGAATCTAGAAACGATTGAAATGCTCAAATGATGTCCAGAATTGCATTATTTGCACTTTCTATGCGTAATTACCATAATCTAATCTTTTTTAAGAAATAACATATGAATCATGTTTTAAACAGTATAAAGAGTTGAAATGTAGATTATTGTGATGAAATATCTTTAGATGAATTCAGAAACGATTGAAAACGCTTAAATGATACTCATAATTTCATTATTTACATTTTATATGCATAATTACCATGTATAATTCAATCTTTTTTAATAAATAACATACGAATTATATTCTAGACAGTGTAAAGAGTTTAAATTTAGATTATACTAATAAATAACATATGAATCCAGAAACGATTGAATTGCTCAAATTATGTTCGGAATTGCATTATTTTGCACTTTCTATGCATAATTACCAAAGTAATCCAATCTTTTTGAATAAATAATATATGAATCATATTCTAGACATTATAAAGAGTTAAAATATATATTATTGTGATGAAATGACTTAGAATGAATCCAGAAACGATTGAATTGATCAATTGATGCTCAAAATTACATTATTTCCACTTTATACACGTAATTACCATGTATAATCCAATATTTTTTAATATATAGCATATGAATCATATTGAGACAATATAAAGTGTTTAAATGTAGATTATTGCCTTGAAATGACTTAGAATGAATCTAGAAACGATTGAAATGCTCAAATGATGTCCAGAATTGCATTATTTGCACTTTCTATGCGTAATTACCATAATCTAATCTTTTTTAATAAATAACATATGAATCATGTTCTAAACTGTATAAAGAGTTGAAATGTAGATTATTGTGATGAAATATCTTTAGATGAATTCAGAAACGATTGAAAACGCTTAAATGATACTCATAATTGCATTATTTGCATTTTATATGCATAATTACCACGTATAATTCAATCTTTTTTAATAAATAACATACGAATCAAATTATGATTATATTAATAAATAACATATGAATCCAGAAATGATTGAATTACTCAAATTATGTTCGGAATTGCATTATTTGCACTTTCTATGCGTAATTACTATAAGTAATCCAATCTTTTTGAATAAATAATATATGAATCATATTCTAGACAGTATAAAGAGTTAAAATATAGATTATTGTGATGAAATGACTCAGAATGAATCCAGAAACGATTGAAATGATCAATTGATGCTCAGATTTACATTATTTCCACTTTATACGCATAATTACCATGTATAATCCAATATTTTTTTAATATATAGCATATGAATCATATTTGAGACAATATAAAGTGTTTAAATGTAGATTATTGCCATGAAATGACTTAGAATGAATCTAGAAATGATTGAAATGCTCAAATGATGCTCATAATTGAATTATTTGAACTTTCTATGCGTAATTACCATGTATAATTCAATAATTTTGAATAAATGACATACAAATCATATTCTAAATAATATGAAAAGTTTAAATGTAGATTATTGCGTTGAAATGACTTAGAATGAATCCAGAAACGATTGAAATGATCAATTGATGCTCAGAATTACATTATTTTCACTTTATACGCTTAATTACCATGTATAATCAAATATTTTTTAATGTATAGCATATGAATCATATTTGAGACAATATAAAGTGTTTAAATGTAGAATAGCCATGAAATGACTTAGAATGAATCTAGAAACGATTGAAATGCTCAAATGATGCTCATAATTGAATTATTTGAACTTTCTATGCGTAATTACCATGTATAATCCAATAATTTTGAATAAATGACATACAAATCATATTCTAAATAATATGAAGAGTTTAAATGTAGATTATTGTGTTGAAATGACTTAGAATGATTCCAGAAACGATTGAAATAATGAAATGATGCTCAGAATTGCATTAATTGCACTTTCTATGCGTAATTACCATGTATAATCCAATCTTTTTGAATAAATAACATATGAACCATATTCTAGACAATATAAAGAGTTTAAATGTAGATTATTGCCATGAAATGACTTAGAATGAATCTAGAAACGATTGAAATGCTCAAATGATGCCCAGAATTGCATTATTTGCATTTTCTATGCGTAATTACCATGTATAATTTAATCTTTTTTAAATAAATAACATATGAATCATATTCTAGACAGTATAAAGAGTTTAAATATAGTTCATATTAATGAAATGACTTAGAATGAATCTAGAAATGATTGAAATGCTCAAATTATGCTCGGAATTGCATTATTTGCAATTTTTATGCATAATTACCATATATAATCCAATCTTTTTGAATAAATATTAAATAATATATGAATCATATTCTAGACAGTATAAAGAGTTAAAATATTGATTATTGTGATGAAATGACTTAGAATGAATCCAGAAACGATTGAAATGATCAATTGATGCTCAGAATTGCATTTTTTGCACTTTATACGTGTAATTACTATGTATAATCCAATATTTTTTAATATATAGCATATGAATCATATTCTAGACAGTATAAAGAGTTTAAATGTAGATTATTCTGATTTAATGACTTAGAATGAATCCAGAAATGATTGGAATGCTCAAATGATGCTTTGAATTGAGTTATTTGCACTTTCTATGCGTAATTACCATGTATAATCCAATTTTTTTGAATAAACAACATATAAATCATATTCTAGACAGTATAAAGAGTTTAAATGTATATTATTGTGATGAAATGACATATAATGATTTCAGAAACGATTGAAATGCTTAATTGATGCACATAATTGAATTATTCGAACTTTCTATGCGTAATTAATAATCCAATATTTTTGAATAAATAACATATGAATCATATTCTAGACAGTATAAAGAGTTTAAATGTATATTATCATGATAAAATGACTTAGAATGAAATCAGAAACGGTTGAAATGCTCAAATGATTCTAAGAATTGCATTATTTGCACTTTAAATGCGTAATTACTTTGTATAATCTTATCTTTATGAATAAATAGCATATGAATCATATTTTAGACAATATATAAAGATTTTAAATGTAGACTATTGTGATGAAATGACTTAGAATGAATCTATGTGAGAGGAAGTAATTTGAATACCACCGACCCTTACGTGTAACCTCTCTCTAAGAAATGTTGCATTTTTAAGCACCTTATCACAAGAAATGACATTATTAACTTAAAACAACTAATACAAGAAAGAAAACTTTCAAACATTAATTGTTGATTAAATCAATCTGGCAAACAAACTTAAATATCTTGACAAGGTCGATGACTTCATTTATGTGATGCAAATACCAGACACCTTTGAACAAAATAAAACATTTGGAATCTCGAAAGGAAGAAAAAAGCATTTGGCAGGGAAGGGTACTTCTGTCACAAAATTTTGAAATTACATTTTTATAGTAAAAATACGATTAAAATTAATATAAGGGGTTATATCCATGACAAATAATATTTTAGGGGTTATTTTCAATTTCAAAGATTTCAAGGAGCTATGTCCAATTTTTCGTAATTGAAAAGCCACGGTAATAAAAATATTGTGTTATGTGCGGTAATATAGACCAACAATTATATCAATTTATTTCTTAACATTTATAAATATAAATATTTTTTAATTATCATTTATAAATTTGTTATTCGAATGAATTATTATGAACTATTAAATTTGGATGATATTGTCATTAAAATATTTTTCTATTATTTGATTCCATTCATTATATATGTCAAAGAGTTTTTTGTCATTGTATTCATTTAATTAGCGATATTATATTTTTTAATTTATGGAAAACAATTTTTAAATGCCTTCATTATCACCTAATTCATTATATTCTTTTGGAATGATACAATGAATGATATGTTTTTTTTTTCTTTTGAAGATTTACAATGAACAAATTTAGGCTCTCTTACCAACCATATTCTTTGTCCTCTTATTCGTCTCTCATTCATCAGTATCAGTATTATAAATAAAAACCCGTGGAGTCCTCTCTGAAAATTTTTTAAACCAGTCGACACGTTCTCTACCGATACGATGTAGTTAGAAATTTTGAGATTTATGAAGCATTCTATTATACCAGTAAATGTGAAACGGGTATTAGTTATCCTAGAAATGACCCGCTTCAGCTTTAAAATTTTAGCTCGGAGCCTCATTAGATTGCATTAGGTTTGTGAGCCCCATTTCTCTTTCCTCGAACCATACCTCAAACATGGTCTCTTGGTCTTGATCCCATCCCAGTCTCAAGTCTCAACCACTGTTACCTCTACTGTATCGCCTTCCTCATCTGATAGAAATTCACCTCTGGTAAAAAGTAATGCGTTTTTCTGTCGCCAAACTTCCCCACATCTTCCCTCCGATTTTTTCGCTCATCTATGACCGACTGGATCCGCGCAGAAACCCTAAATCTGTGAATAGCTCCTGGCTGAATTCTTCCTCTTCTACAAACATCCTTCCATGGCGAAGCTTCAATATTGCCCTGGTCTTTGTCACTTCTCTTTGCGTTATTTGCATCTCCCTCTTGATTTCTTCAATTTCCTTACCTAGGTACTCTCAAGCTCTTTTAGTTTTCTATTAGTACCGATTTTTTGTGAAAATTTATTAGCTTTTTTCTATTATTAACAATATGAAAATGCTTGATGTATAACATCTCCTTTTTAACTTCTCTTATATAGAACTTTGTTTTTTCAACAAACTATGTTTGATTTTAATTTTTTAGCAGTTATAAATTTTTTTACCATTTCAATGGAAAAATATTATACTTGGTTTAGTTATGAGTGTATATGTCATTCCCTTTTTATTCGAATTTGTAATTTGATATAATAATTTCATATAAATTTTCTCTTTTTTTTGTAATTTGTATCTCAGTAGCTGTGTTTGTTCTTTACTGGTAAAATGATTATTCGTCAAATATCATGTTAATTTGAAATCTTCTCTATGACCTGTGAAATAAATCTTCTGATATATATCATTTTCTGTCTTCTGGTATTTATAATTTGTATATTATTCGCTTCATTGCTGCTTCTTGATTGTCACGTAGTACTGGTAATTCATTGGTTTAATTTGGTTAATTTTGCTATTTTGGTTATTTTGTTTAATTTGGTTTAATTTGTGCCTTTAATTGTAAGCTTGATGTAGAGGGGTAATTTATGTTTAATCAGGTTTCTTTATTTGTGTATATATTATTTATTATTTATTGATATTAATGATTTGATTGAAATTTATGTGAAATAACTAAGGGCATTAAATATCATGAGATGTGGTTTACAGGTTGTGCATGGCCTAAGGGCATTAAAATTGTTTTAACACCATTTAAAAATGTAATTACTGCAGAATGAATGCAATTATTTTGGGTTCTGTTGCTAGTGTCAAACATATAGGACACGTACACTTGTCCAACGCGATGAAATTTTAATTTTTAAAATTGAAATGGCCGATCCAAACCGCACAAATTGTTCTGTGTTATAAAATCTTCATGGAGACCAAATTTTATATTTTTTCAAATTTTTTTACTATTTTTTTGGAATTTTTCAATATGCTCAATCTAAAAAGTTCTGAACCCTTCAATTTTGAAAATTCGAAAAAAATAGTTAGAAAATATGAAAAAATATAAAATTTGATTATCAAAGATATTTTAATATAGAGATCATATTGAGCGGTTTGGATCGACCGTTTGAAATTTTAATGTGCTACGTTTGGATCGTGTTTGACGTCCTATATGTTTGATTCTAGCATTACTCATATATATGATGTCTGCGAGAAACTTTTTTTTTGGTACCTTTCGAATTGAGGTTTTTTTATCTATATTCTTTATTAGCAGAGGTATTAGTGCTTTTGTTTTTGTAATGCAAATATTTCTAATAAAAATAAGATAGTTGAGCTAAAATTATTGTTTATTTTTTCTATATAGGTGACAATGTCTACCATTATACCACAGCAGCAGTCACGACAGAAGACCTCCAAAAAGCTATATGGCAATCCCCAAAGCACCACATCTGTGAGTTTTTTTGGAGGTTTGTTTGAATTTTGTAGTGTTCAAGTAATAAAATTTTTAAATAAATTTATATATATGACCCAGTGACTGGCACTTGGACACTTAGCGCGGCATCGACGACTGCACGTAAAGTGGTAGAGGATGATGGAGAGATTATGATACAATAGAGTAGCTACAGGAAAAATTTGCGGCGGTGTAGTTTGTTGTTGAGGCGACGACGCATTAGAGGCTGATCGGTGCTTTCACCTGATTATTATGATGTCGTGATGGTATTATTATGTTTTCAACTGATGCCATGCTCAAGTTAGAACATTATAAGAAACTGTCCATGTTTTACTAGGTGGTACCCATTTCTAATTCGTTTTTTAATAGTATTATATTTTGTAGCTTTAAAATTTACAAGAATATATAAACTTCGACTTTTATTTATCAGTCTTAACTATTAGTGCTGAAAAGATGCTTGGCTTTCATGGCAAGACAATATAGGATATGTTGAAGAGAATTTCCTGCACAAGGAATTCATAGTCGAGTTGTTGAGAGAAAAGCTGAATAGGGATATGGATATTGAAGGACATAAGATTTGGTGTACTGCTGCTTCTTTGACCTTTAAAGTGGGTCCCACTTCAACATGCTCCGCATAACCTATAACTGCTAACAAAAATCATATACAATTAGCAGAAATAACCAAAGAACGGGAACCATACAATAAAGGGAAACTATGATTTAACTTTTCTTTTTTGCTAAAGATCATCCTGAAATGTTGTATTTATTGACCAATTATTACATGGATCAATAGTCCCAGTGCAAGCACCTATTGAGTGGTTCATTTTACCTAAACCTATTCATGGTAAACAATATGAATTTTTTTTTTTAGAAAATTAAGACTACAAAGCGTGAGTACTGACTCAAGGCTCATGACCGATACATTTGTTGAAAAAAAAACGTAGGTTTTCATAAAACACTTCTTATGGAATAGCATGTGTAGTCTTAAATGTATGTATACGTAATGCACTTTTTATAGAGTGGTGTTATCTAAAAAGTTTAAGAATTTACAAGTTCATTGGAATAGCATGTGTAGCCTAAATTTATGGGTTTTTGGTCCTAACCAAATTTGAGTTCAAGAATTTGCTCATGACTGATTTTTATATCATGGCATTTGGAATCCAACAAGTAATTTCACTTTTTAAGGATTAACTTTCTCTTTGGTTTATAGGTAGGGTCCTCATTACGTATAGCATTCATACACGTAATTTCACTTTTCATAATAGTAATAGTAATAGTAATAGTAATAGTAATAGTTCATTACAACTTGCATCAAGCACATATTTGTGAATATGAGCTGTGTTTTTTATTTATACATGTCTTATGTGTCACACCCCGAATCAAACCATCATTCGGGAAGGACAACCCCGCCACGTGTATATACTCTGCTATATACACGTAAGGCTATACATGGTACAATATGCAATCACACAGATCACAGGATAATGCCACAAATGTACTTATTATAACTAGAGCAGTACATTAAAAACGTCAGCTATTACACAACAAAATATTCTATCTTTATTTAACAAAAAAAGTATATATAACATAAGAGAAACTAGTAGCTTGTGGCATCACCATCTTCAGTTGGGTCACTTACAGGATATTCCTCACCGTCTGTCGGACCTGTACCTGAAATCCACAATTTTTGTGGAGTGAGTACGTGAATACTCAGTGTGGTAATAAGGTTAATCAGTTCGGGATTATGTTATTTTAAAGATTAGAACTTATACATAAATTCATGTTAATCCAGTCTGAAAGACTTTTAATTATTATTAATTAAGAAAGTATAAGAGAATGTGATTTGCTATATATTTTTAAGAATATCATATAATAAAATACGAGAGTTTCCACCTTACATTGCTCTAACCCTGCGGGAAAAATTCCCGTGCCAAATCCATCTTACCTGTCTCGATCCTGATAACTATGTTATGTGCCTATATGGGAATGAATCCCATGTCTTCACTAACTTGTGCTTTCTGACAGAACCTGTGCTTATTCGATCCTACCCACGAGTGTATACCTAGTGTATAAACACTCGACCCTAATTGCTCCTGCCCTCCACCGTGCACTAAGTGGGGGCTAGTATACTCCAGTACTGGGCTACTACCTCGGAGTTCCGTGGGGTAGTCCGCTTCCACACACCTAAAGGTCCTAGCCAGTCCAAACAAAAGAAATATATATATACCAAATGACCGCTAATCTGCCTAGTGGCTGAATAGCAGAGTAGATTAGTATGTGTTTCCCGTGATCGCCATCATAAGGAGACCACCGACATTAAGCTGGGGTGCAATCTCCCGATAATGGAAAGCCCGGGTAAAACAACTTAACTACTCGGTCTCATTCTGTTTCACTTTCATTATCCATTTTCTGTTATTCCAAACCACTTTTATATTTTATAATCAAATTTACTAGTTCCTATCAAAAGAATAACAAAATCTCAAAAGGCATCCACACCTGGAATTGACGAGGTTTTAAAAGAAGCTACGTCTTCAAAAAGCTTCGTCTTTTATTTCGTCGTCTAAATAGTCGTTCTATATCGGTCCTGCTAAGTCCGACTGATTACCTGACGTAACTAATCTCGTCAAATATACACGTAAGGCTATATACACGTAAGGCTATACATGTAAGGCTATACATGGTACAATATATACTCTGCTATATACACGTAAGGCTATACATGGTACAATATGCAATCACACAGATCACAGGATAATGCCACAATTGTACTTATTATAACTAGTGCAGTACATTAAAAACGTTACCTATTACACAATAAAATATTCTATCTTTATTTAACAAAAAGAGTATATATAACATAAGAGAAACTAGTAGCTTGTGGCATCACCATCTTCAGTTGGGTCACTTACAGGATATTCCTCACCGTCTGTCGGACCTGTACCTGAAATCCACAATTTTTGTGGAGTGAGTACGTGAATACTCAGTGTGGTAATAAGGTTAATCAGTTCGGGATTATGTTATTCTAAAGATTAGAACTTATACATAAATTCATGTTAATCCAGTCTGAAAGACTTTTAATTATTATTAATTAAGAAAGTATAAGAGAATGTGATTTGCTATATATTTTTAAGAATATCATATAACTTGGAGTCAAATACCAACGTAATTAACTTTGTATTATTTCTAAACTTAATAATTCTTCTTCTTGTTTAATTTGGCCATTATAATTATGTATGTTATATATGGAGATTGGCTAAAGTATACTCCAGCATACGGATCAAACCCGTATGCTAGAGTCGTTTCTGAAAATCTAAAATTGAAACAGTCGATCCAAACCGTTCAAGTTGTTCTCCATGTAAAAATATCCTTCAAGAACAAATTTTATATTTTTTCGAATTTTTTTGCTATATATTATGCTATTTTCAAATTGAAGGGCCAGAAATACTCCTTTACAACTCCTTTACAATGTTTTTTTAAAATAGCATAATATATAGTAAAAAAATTCGAAAAAATATAAATTTTAGTTTCCTTGGAGATTTCAATATGGAGAACAATTTGAAAGCTTCGGATCGACTGTATGCACTTTAGATTGTGAGAAACGACTCCAGCATACGGGCTATCTATATGCTGGAGTATACTTTAGCCAATCTCGTTATATATGTACTTATTGAATTCCATAAATCCAAGTTTTATTAATTCTATATGAATAATTTTTATCACGTAACTAAGTTTGACATTATACTTTTAATATGAACCACTGTCCTTGTATAACCTAGCCGAAGAAGGCATTTAAGATCAGAATACGAGTCTAATTTAGAACGGTATAAGATCAGAATCAACACGTAAATCATTTTCAAATATCCGTTTTAAGTATGTCTAGATTACAATTATATGTGATCGGTGTAAAAACTAACAGAAGTTTATGAAATATTTGCCCGAACCCACTATCTTTTCTTACCAGCAAACAGACCAAGTACTGGTTTTAAACATCACCAAGACTATACCCCACGAATTAAGGAAAAGAAATATAAGAAAGATGATTAATTGAAAGAGATACCTCAAACAACAGTTAGCAAACTCAAAACCACCGAGTCCTATCTCACCGTCACTTTACCCCTTTCTTCTCACTAATCGCCATAGAGATTACAAGAAGAAAAAAGAAAGGAATTGCACTGATTGTGTGATACGTGGCAAAAAGAAGGGTGATGACTATATATATACATCACAAATAGACAGTCACCATGATGTTGTGGTTTCCAATCGGAAAAGAACACATGTCAAGAAGATAAGAACAAATGTTCTATGACGGTAGAATGGACAAGGATGAGTAAAAATAAAACTGAAAGAGAGAAGGTATAGAATCCGGATTTTAAATCAATGGTTGAAAAAATTCAACACAATGTTTCTAAGATCCAATGGTCCGAAAGGATTAAATATTCAATTAAAAACTAGATATATGTAGGAATTTAATTATTATGCTATCAAAAGAAAACAATTTATAGACTAACGTTTTTACTTAATACAACAAAATTTACATAATTACAAGCTAATTTGGATGATTTATTTTAGAAATTAGTGATATGACATTTTAAATATATGTAACATAGTCAAGAATTTTGAAAATTAAAATTAAAATTAACTTGGCCAAAAATTAAAGCAACATTTTTTTTTTATAATTAAAATGTTTCTAGTACATAGTACATAATTGACAGAGTATCACATCCACCCCCTCTAATTAGACGTTTCGTCCTCGAAACGAACACTATCTTTACTTCAAAAGTTAAATAACTCAGGAAACTGCTCTCTCATCTCATTTTCCTTCTCCCATGTCGCTTCACGAGGAGTGTGGTGTTCCCACTGTATCAGGACTTGTCGGATAGTACGGCTTCGTAGTTTGGTCTCCTTGGTATCCAAAATTCTTAATGGCCTTTCCTGGTATGTTAAGTCTTGTTCAAAGTGCAAAGGCTCAACGTCTAGCACATGTGACTCATCTGGGATATACCGTCGGAGTTGTGAAACGTGAAAAACATTATGCACGCCGGCCAATGCTGGAGGTAAGTCAAGTCGATAAGCAACTGGTCCAACACGCTCCAAGATTAAATATGGCCCAATATATCTCGGTGCAAGTTTTCCTTTGACACCAAAGCGAACAACTCCTTTTCTAGGGGAGACTCGAAGTAAAGCTCGTTCACCAGCTTCAAACTTTAAATCCCGTGTTTTTGGATCAGCATATTTCTTTTGACGGTCTTGAGCTGTTTTTAAACGCTCTTGCACTATTTTCATTTTCTCCACACTTTCTTCAATCAACTGTGGTCCTGTTGGTCTATAAGTACTTGTTGGTCCCCAACAAACTGGTGTTCTACATCTATGGCCATATAGTGCTTCAAACGGGGACATCCCAATGCTAGAGTGATAGCTATTATTGTATGCGAACTCAGCAAGATGCAAGTGATCGGACCAACTACCACCCATGGTAAGTGCACAGGCTCTAAGCATATCTTCTAAGGTTTGAATAGTATGCTCTGATTGTCCATCTGTTTGAGGATGATGAGCGGTTCCAAGGGTCACTTTAGTTCCCAAAGCATTTTGAAATTTCATCCAAAATCGTGAAGTGAATCGTGGGTCTCGATCAGATATGATCTCAACTGGAGATCCATGTAATCTATGTAAATTTTTTATGTAGATATGTGCCATCTGATCTCCTGTGAGACCATGTCTAAAAGGAATAAAGTGAACAACTTTGGTCAGAGTATCCACAATGATCCAAATTGCATTATATTTCTCTCTAGTCCTTGGCAAACCAGTGACAAAGTCCATTGTGATTCGATCTAATTTTTGTTTAGACTTTGCTAAGGGATGGAGTAAACCTGGGGGTTTCTTTCTATCTTCCTTAACCTTTTGGCAAACAAGACATTTAGCAACAAATCTTGCAACTTCTCTTCGCATATTCCGCCACCAATAATAGCCTTTAAGATCTCGATACGTCTTTGTTTCGCCGGGATGAATTGTGTATCCTGATTCGTGTGCCTCGGATAAGATCTTCTTCTTTAGTTCTAGATCTTCTGGAACACAAATACGATTTTGGAATCTTAAAAGTCCTTCTTCATCAACTTGAAAAGGTGTTGCCTTCTCGGATAATATTGTTTCTCGTGCTTTCTCTAGTCGAGCATCTTTCTTTTGAGCTTGTCGAATTTCCTCAATCAAAGTTGGTTTTACGACCAAAGATGCCATTATCGATCCATCAGCATCAAACACTGCGACCCACAAGTCAAGGAGTCTCATATCCTCTAATATGTGATGTTGTTGTGTTATCATCGAGGCCAAATTTCCATAGTTTTTTCGACTTAAAGCATCAGCAACCAAGTTTGCCTTTCCGGGGTTGTATACGATCTCCAAGTCATAATCCTTCATTAATTCCAACCACCATTTTTGCCTTAAATTCAATTCTTTTTGAGTGAACGCATATTTTAAACTTTGGTGATCAGTGAAAATCTTACACTTCTCCCCATACAAATAATGGCGCCAAATTTTTAAGGCAAAGATTACAGCTGCCAATTCTAAATCATGAGTAGGATAATTCTTTTCATGTGGTCGTAATTGTCTTGAAGCGTATGCAATCACATGTCTATCTTGCATCAACACACAACCTAAACCAAACCGAGAAGCATCGGTATTGACTTCATACTCCTTTCCTAGAATCGGCATAGCTAAGACCGGCGCAGATACAAGTCGGCACTTAAGTTCTTCAAATCTGTTGTTCCGGAGTCCACTCAAATTTGACACCTTTTTGCAACAATTGCGTCAAAGAAAGGGCAATTTTGGAAAATCCATTAACAAATCGTCGATAATATCCGGCTAATCCCAAGAAACTACGTATCTCGGTCACAGTTGTTGGTGGTTTCCATTCCGTAATTGCTGCAAATTTTTGAGGATCTACAGCTAGACCATCTTTGGATATTACATGACCAAGAAATGAAATCTGTTTCAACCAAAACTCACATTTGGAAAATTTAGCATAAAGTTCATGTTCTCTGAGTCTTTGCAACACTAATCTCAGGTGATGTTCATGATCTTCTGTACTTTTCGAATATATCAAGATATCATCAATAAATACCACCACAAAAGAATCCAAGTACTCTTCAAAAACTTTGTTCATCAAGTTCATGAAGTAAGCCGGGGCATTTGTCAATCCAAAAGACATGACAAGAAATTCATAATGCCCGTATCGGGTTCGAAAAGCTGTCTTCGAAATGTCACTCGGCCTAATTCGCAACTGATGGTACCCAGACCTAAGATCGATCTTTGAGAATACCTGAGAACCTTGAAGCTGGTCAAATAGGTCATCGATTCGGGATAATGGGTATCGATTGGGTATTGTGACTTTATTTAATTCCCGATAATCTATGCATAAGCGGAGAGATCCATCTTTCTTACGCACAAATAATACAGGAGCCTCCCATGGTGAAGTACTAGGTCTAATAAATCCTTTCTCCAAAAGATCCTCCAATTGAGCTTTAAGCTCCCGCATTTCAGCCGGAGCCATACGATATGGGGTTTTGGCAATTGGTGTTGTGCCAGGTTGCAACTCAATACCAAACTCAATCTCACGTTCCGGAGGTAATCCAGGTAATTCCTCAGGAAACACGTCTGGGTATTCCCGAGCTATAGGAACTGCCTCAATGTTCGAAATTGGTAAGTCAGTTGACACCACGGAAGCCAGAATTACCTCATCACCCGATAACATCAAATGCTTAGCTTGCAAAGCTGATATAATGGGTATACTAGTGCCAGGTTTTCGACCTTTGAGTACAAATGGTTCTGTATCTGATTTACCAAATCGAACACTATAATTCTTGCAATCCACTACCGCATGATAAGTGGTTAACCAATCAAGACCAAGTAGAATATCAAAATCTTGCATGTCTAAAACCACCAAGTTAGCAGGCAGGATTCAGCCAGCTATTTGGATCTTGCAGTTTCGACAAATTCGATCGACTAACACGTTCTTGCCGAGCGGTGTCTGCGCTATCATTACTCGATCTCTACGTTCAGTAGTCCAACCATGAGAATCCACATAATTTTGAGACACAAAAGAGTGGGTATATCCTGTGTCGATCAAGGAATAAGCGAAATTATCTGAAACAGAAACCATACCTGCAATCAGATCTGCATCCACATTATGAACATCTTCTTCTAGTATTTCCTCTACTGCTATGGCCTCACACTCAAAAAATTCTTCACCAACCGTTGCATGTACTCGAGCCATATCACGCTCAGTTTGACTTCCACGGCCTGTATTTGCAAATCGTCCCCCGCGTTGAGGTCCAGTCCGACCACCACCGCGACCACGTCCCACACCATTTTGTCCTTTCGTAATCGATCCCTCAATCATAGTTGGCCCACTACCTTCAGAAGTTGAGCCGCCAAAACGATTCAAATTTTTCGGGCAACTAGTGGCCCAATGACTTGGTGATCCACAGACACTACACCTTCCACCATGATAAATGCACGGGGTAGAATAAGACCGCTGGCATGTCCTGCAATAGTAACGGCTAACCTGAGGACCCATATTAACAAGAGGTCGTTGAAAGATCATGTTTGTTGGCTGTCTACCAGGGACAACAGTACCTCGAGCTTGAGGAAATGACCTACGTGCATTACTGCTTGCCGGCTTCTGATTTTCTTGCCTTGTTCTTTCACGTGCTACCATCAAACCCTCTTGAAACTCTGCTTTATCCATTAAGTATTCAATAGATGTACCCTGATAAGTGTCCACCATACTTGCTAATCCCGGATTGAAACCACGAATGAACCTTTCACGTCTACGTTGAGGATCCGCCACAAGATCAGAGGCATAACGAGAGAGTCGAATAAATGTCTCTCCATATTGACGGGCTGACATCCCAGTTTGAGTAAGAGTTTCAGAACGCCTTCTTAATTCCACTTGTTGTGTTTCTCCCATAAAACGAGCACGGAACACATCTTTGAACACTTCCCATGCAATGTTACCGCCTTCTCCCTGAAGTTGGGGTTGTTGAGAGGCCCACCAATGTCTAGCATCCTTTTCTAAACGAGTGGCAGCAAGTTCTGCCCAATGCTCAACTGGAGATCGAGCAAGACGAAAAGTATCTTGCACAGCTAACAACCATTCTTCAGCAGCCTCATAGCCACTGTTTCCATCAAATTTTGGAGTTTGATGACGGTTAAACTCATGATAAGCGACGGTAAAAGGATCAGGAGCTGGTTGGGCTTGTCCTGCTCTTTGTCCAGCAAGCTGAACAAAGTTCGCCCAAAACTGCTGAGCCAACACAGCTGGGTCTATTCCTGGAGGAGCGGGATTCACTGGAGGAACAACTTATTCCTGTTGCACTTGAGCATCTTGTCCCTGATTGCCCCTTCTAGTTCTAGGTTGTCCACGTCCACGTCCATGTCCACGTCCACGTTGAGCTGGTCTTTCCATGGCTGACAAACAAAACATAGTAGACTAAGGACCTTTGTGCACTCAAAAGTTAGCATTCTCAATCCGACTTAACCTATTCGACACTCATTACTAAAGGGTAAGGAATATAGTGATCGTGGACCTGCTCTGATACCACCGAAGGATGTCACAGCCCGAACCAAACCGTCATTCGGGAAGGACAACCCCGCCACGTATATATACTCTGCTATATACACATAAGGCTATACATGGTACAATATGCAATCACACAGATCACAGGATAATGCCACAAATGTACTTATTATAACTAGTGCAGTACATTAAAAACGTCAGCTATTACACAATAAAATATTCTATCTTTATTTAACAAAAAGAGTATATATAACATAAGAGAAACTAGTAGCTTGTGGCATCACCATCTTCAGTTGGGTCACTTACAGGATATTCCTCACCGTCTGTCGGACCTGTACCTGAAATCCACAATTTTTGTGGAGTGAGTACGTGAATACTCAGTGTGGTAATAAGGTTAATCAGTTCGGGATTATGTTATTCTAAAGATTAGAACTTATACATAAATTCATGTTAATCCAGTCTGAAAGACTTTTAATTATTATTAATTAAGAAAGTATAAGAGAATGTGATTTGCTATATATTTTTAAGAATATCATATAACTTGGAGTCAAATACCAACGTAATTAACTTTGTATTATTTCTAAACTTAATAATTCTTCTTCTTGTTTAATTTGGCCATTATAATTATGTATGTTATATATGTACTTATTGAATTCCATAAATCCAAGTTTTATTAATTCTATATGAATAATTTTTATCACATAACTAAGTTTGACATTATACTTTTAATATGAACCACTGTCCTTGTATAACCTAGCCGAAGAAGGCATTTAAGATCAGAATACGAGTCTAATTTAGAACGGTATAAGATCAGAATCAACACGTAAATCATTTTCAAATATCCGTTTTAAGTATGTCTAGATTACAATTATATGTGATCGGTGTAAAAACTAACAGTTTATGAAATATTTGCCCGAACCCACTATCTTTTCTTACCAGCAAACAGACCAAGTACTGGTTTTAAACATCACCAAGATTATACCCCACGAATTAAGGAAAAGAAATATAAGAAAGATGATTAATTGAAAGAGATACCTCAAACAACAGTTAGCAAACTCAAAACCACCGAGTCCTATCTCACCGTCACTTTACCCCTTTCTTCTCACTAATCGCCATAGAGATTACAAGAAGAAAAAAGAAAGGAATTGCACTGATTGTGTGATACGTGGCAAAAAGAAGGGTGATGACTATATATATACATCACAAATAGACAGTCACCATGATGTTGTGGTTTCCAATCGGAAAAGAACACATGTCAAGAAGATAAGAACAAATGTTCTATGACGGTAGAATGGATAAGGATGAGTAAAAATAAAACTGAAAGAGAGAAGGTATAGAATCCGGATTTTAAATCAATGGTTGAAAAAATTCAACACAATGTTTCTAAGATCCAATGGTCCGAAAGGATTAAATATTCAATTAAAAGCTAGATATATGTAGGAATTTAATTATTATGCTATCAAAAGAAAACAATTTATAGACTAACGTTTTTACTTAATACAACAAAATTTACATAATTACAAGCTAATTTGGATGATTTATTTTAGAAATTAGTGATATGACATTTTAAATATATGTAACATAGTCAAGAATTTTGAAAATTAAAATTAAAATTAACTTGGCCAAAAATTAAAGCAACATTTTTTTTATAATTAAAATGTTTCTAGTACATAGTACATAATTGACAGAGTATCACATTACGCTTATTTTATTTACAAGATACAATATATACTTCTTTATTGTTAAAAAATAATGAATAGCTTAAAAAAATATTCGTTGAGTCAAAAATAATAAATAGCTTAAGAAAAATATCCATGCATCAGTGGAAGAAAGAGTGTTCCGTAAAAGTGTCCGGAAAAAAATAACAAAAAACGCCTGAAAAATAAAAGAAAATAAAATATGAAAGAATCAAATGCAAGTTGAAACGCAAACGCTGCCATACAATTTAAAGGAGCTTAGACAAATTATATTAAAGGAAATAAATCTGTATTTCGTAACGCTTTTATGATTAATGAGATCCAATAAAAAAAAAGAAAATCAGGTAATCGTCGCTAGGAATTAAATTAAACATCAATTTTTTATATTATAATAATTGGCACCTCTTTGATCAAATCCTTGAAATTTTAGTTAATAGTTTTTTTCCTGCATCTTTGTGTACTGTGAATACGATCTCTATATTTAGGTTGTTCTATCATCAAGAATTTATGTGTTTATTTTATGTGTCAAGACAAAATTATTCTAAACTTTGAAGAAAATATTATATATGTTTCTAATGATTTAGAAATTTATATGATATACTAAATTGCAATCTAGGTGCATAATATATCCGGTGTATATATTTAGTCATTTGTTGTGTAAGTTTGACATTTTGTGTATTATTTTGAAACATGTATATTAGTTGTCTCATATTAACATTTATATTTAGTCATTTGTTGTGTAATCACTGTATGAGTTGAAGATTAAATTCGAAATATTGTTGATAATATGATTAATTTATCTTTTCTTCCAAATTACAAAAGGATCATAGAATTGACAAATAACCTCAAACTATATATATGTATTTTTCAAATAGATACAATATATATGATTAACTTATGTTGCACATTGAAAAAAAAATAAGAAGGCAAAAAAATCTGTGTTCTTTTAATTTTTTTGGAGTATATCAAGTTATATATTTGTTCATTGATTATAGAAAAATATATGCCATTAAATTTCATAGATTATTAAAAATATTAAAATTATGTATTTTTGTTAGAAACGCATATATCGAGCGAAGCTCGATTACCCCATCTAGTATTTTATAAAAGACGTATAAAATCTTTACTGCCAAAGTAGCTATCAGTATGCTACCATATTATCATGTTTAATCCATTTCAAAAAAAAAAAATATTATCATGTTTAATGTTATATATTTTTTATTTTTCCCCTGCACCCTCCATATTGAAGATTTTCTTTCCTCTCATTAATAAGAATCATGATTTTCAATACCCTACCGGCATCCATACCGGTCAGTGATCGAAACCCGGTATTTTCCTGAAATTTTCCGATATTTCCTCTCTAAATATTAGGTACCGCCATATCGACCACCATTCCGGTATCCGGTATTACTGGAATTTTCCGGTAAGCGATAGGGTATTGAAAACACTGATAAGAATTGAAAACCCAAAATAGAGTTGCACAAACCGCCGAACTTTCACCGTTTCGCGAAAACCAAGGCGACGAAGAAAATAGACAGAAACCATTGTAAGAAAAAAAAGGCCTATTAAGCGTAGGCCAGCGCGCCTCTCTCACGCTAAGACGCAACAACGAATGAAAAAAAACGTAATAGCGCGGTTGTAACCGTGTTATTGCGCTAATAGCGCGGTTTATAACCGTATAATAGCTCGGTTATAAACCGTGTTATTTCTAATAGGTGAGAGAGAATACCGTGGTTATAAACCACGTTATTTCTTAGTTCTTAGTTGAAAAAAAATAAATTATTAAAATTATTTAATGTTTAATTTTTTTTATTAAAATTTTCGGTCAAACGTGATATCAGAGCAAACAAAAAAAAAATATATATAGCTTGCATCTTGCTTGTCATAATTAAGTTGCAGTACTAAAATATACTATGGAGTATCTTAAAAATTATCTCAGTAATTATTATATGCAGGAACTAGTATTTGAGTAATAAGTTAATTGAGTAACCGTAATATACCCGATTACGACCTTTTTCATCAACTTTTGAATCAATTTAAACATTTATAATTTGTACGTACGTTATTTATCTTAATTTATTAATTTATTATCTGTTTATTTATTTTATTTTATAATTTGAAAACAATATGGCATTGTTTAAAGATGCTTCTCGTAGGAGAAAAATACAAAATTTAGATGTGGTTGAACAAAATTTTTTAAATTGATAAATGATATAACGTGTACATTAATTTATAAAAATATTATCGTTGTCCCTATCTAAAGCCTAGAGGGGTGAATAGGCGCACTTTAAAGTTCTAAAACGATTAGTAATTTTTTGAATTATGCGTCAAAACAAACACTAATGAAAGTAAAAAAAATTGTAAATGTATATTAGATTACTGTAAATATATGAATCTTCAATGAGAAAATGAATAGTGCACCATGTGTTTTTACGGACTAGAGGTGATATCAAGCAAACGTTACAATAAATATATTTAACAACATCGATTAACAAAAAAAAAAATCATAGTTATGATTCGATAATTAATTGAAATTAATATAATTACCATAAAAATAAATATAGCAATAAGAAAACAATAAAGTTCTAGTTTTAAACAGAGTTTATAACGTCATTTATATATAAAAAACTATTTAAAATTTTAAATTATTTGATAGTCTTAAAAGATTTTAATTAGTAAAAAATATCATATAAATTCTATTTTCTAATGAAGTAATATTTTGTAAATCAATGTACACTATATATTAATTTTTATTGAATTATTCATTGTTTTCGAATTCTCGCATGTTGTTCTTACTTTAAGTGTAATTTTCTCACATGATACTCGATTAGAATTATTCAAACTTCGTTGGAATCTTAAGGAAAAATATCTACAACTCTTCTATTTTGAGAATCTTCCGATTTGAAATGAATCATAATCAAAACGAGGTTGTAAGTGTTGTAGAGAATGCGTGTGCCATGTTAAATCGAAGTTTTGACTATTATAAATTTCAATTTGGAATATACTAAAAAATAAAGTTGTACATCTCTTTCTTAAATTTCCAACGCAATTTAAATATTCTAAATCAAATATTGTATGAGAAAAGATACACTTAAAATACAAATCAATGCGCTAAAAATGCTGGCCAACGTTCCAAATGGCGACTAAAGAAGAAAAAAAAAACATATTTTCAAACCTTGCCGAGGTGGCGTCCATCGTAGTATGCGGTCTATCGCTTCTTAGCCGATGTTCGAAGTGGTGATCAATGTTAAACCAGTTTGGCAAAATTTTATACGTACTAGCAAAAAGATGCCCTCAATGCGTGGGCAAATAAAAAAATAAAATGTTGATATTATTTTTTATTATATATAAAATAAAATGTTACATGTTAGGCAATAAAGATATGGTAAAATCAATAATTTAGTCTTTCCTTTTAAATAAATAGCTAATTTGGTAGTAATTTGTTATTTTTTTAAAAAAATAACATTGATCTAGACCACTGATCAAATCAAATTACACAAATCAATGGTCCATAATTGATGTAAGAATTGTTTACACCCTTTTATATGACAAGTTTACTCCTTTTATATGACAAGTTTATTTTTTTTATATGGGTACTTTATAAGTAGTATAGACTAGTACAAAAGTTAAATTTCTAATTATTTTTAGACTTTTTAAGAAAAATTGCCGTAATTAAAGGTAAGTTCCTTTAACCGTCAGATCTTATAAAATTAAAAGGCGCTGATCTGCTCATCTATGACAAATTTAATACTTTCCAATAATGAACGAGCCATTTTTACAGCGCCTTTCCTTTCTTTTCTTATAATAAAAAAAAAGATATAAACCCTTCTTCTCCTCCAACAAAAAGGAAACAAAACCTCTCGTTTCCGTACCTTTCTCCTCTCCTTCGCCTCCTCATTTCCCTCTTCTCTCAACGATCGAACTGAATTGTACGCGAAATGGCTCCCCAGTTGAAGAGGCCACCGGAAGCGGCGGTCGGAGATGAAATTCTAGAAGTAGACACCAAAAAAATTAAGAGAGAGAACGCACAACTCGAACCAACAAGGCAATGCTCTTTACTTTTGTTTTCGTTTCTTTTTCTTAATAATAGCAATGTTCTTGGAGGACTAGAACCTTTGATCAGATTATTAACTTTTATTGTTGTAACGAAAACTTGATTTGCGTACTAATTTGAGATATATGAAACCTTTGATCATTAATTTTTTTGTTACAATAAAAATTTCCTCTTTTAATCCTGCTACTTTTTGTTACATGGTACTAGAAATATCTTGTATTGCTTTCTGCAGTTATCAGTTGGAGGTGCTTGAGGTGGCGAGGAGTCAAAACACAATAGCGTTGCTTGACACAGGCGTGGAAAGGACAATGACAGCGGTTATGCTAATAAATCATGTTTGGAATGATTTTATTAATTCTCCGAATAAAAGCGAAAAGGAACAAAGGAGGCGCCTCATTGTTTTTCTCGCGCCTACTGTTCATCTCGTAATGCAGGTTATAAAATGTTTTTTTATTAGTTCTGGAGGGTTCTCTGTGTAAAACAAAATGTCAGTGATTTTTTTTTTTTTTTGGTCTTTTGGTCCTTGCTCATGCAGTTTGCTCCAGCAAAAATACTTTTTTCTCTTTTCCTTTTCTTTTGCTGATGAGGGCTCTAATATCAAGATTTCACAACAGTGTTCTCGTGACTCCACATTTGGACATGCAAATATTTCCCTTTACTTTCTGTTTGTGCGTTTCAGTGGTTGTACACTGGTACTATTCACCTTTTGATACAGAATTACAGTAAATAAATAAAACGAGAAAGAGAAAATAGCTATAACCGATCTATTTTAACACCCCCAGTCCCAGAGGTGACAAGGGGAGAGAGGTATATCCACATCCAAAGGCAAATACCATTTTTGTTTCTTATTGGAGTAGAGCCTGAAATTATAAAATGAGACAACTTATTCTGATTTAATCAACTCATATGAGAATGCCTCAATTCCTTTCTTAAGCGCATAGCTTGAGTTCACTGGGTCCTGCCCCAAACATATTTTTTCCCTTAGAAAATATTGTCATTTTGACAAGATTTTTGTGTTCATTCTTTTTGTTGGTGATTTGTAGCAATACGAGGTGATAAAGCAAAACACAAGTCTTGAAGTAGAGTACTACCATGGCAGAAAGGGGGTCGACACATGGACTGCTGACATTTGGGAGAAGGAACTCTCCCTATACCAGGTTTGCTTTACCCCTGTAAACTTCATA
>JAMFTS010001890.1:0-25559 GCA_028095005.1 Rhynchospora pubera
ATACAAGCCAAAACTGTGAAAACCTAGAAATATACATACCCAGTTAAGATGGGATATGATTGCATCGCGGTGCCTAAGCACACGATCTAATAGATCATTGTATCGAGTAGTTGGATCGTAGTCTCTTACAATAAAAAATGGCTGCATGCGCAGCAGCACCAACTATCAGAAATCCACCAATCCACATGTGATGTGTGAACATTGAGAGTTGTGTGCCATAGTCAGTAGCTAGATATGGATAAGGAATACATATGATGAGCTACAATAATGGTTAAGGAACCCAACATAGCTAGGTTAAGAGATAATTGAGCATGCCATGAAGTTATGAAAATTTCATAAAGACCTTTCTGTCCTTGTCCTGTAAATGGGCCTTATGAGGCTTCTAGAATATCTTTAAGGCTATGACCAATAGCCCAGTTGGGTCTTATACATATGGCCAGCAATCAGGAAAAGGATGGCAATAGCTAAATGATGGTGTGCCGTATCGCTCAACCATAAACCCTCCTGTTATTGGATCTAACCCTCCACGAAAAGTAAGAAAGTCCGCATATTTTGACCAATTCAAGGTGAAAAAAGGAGTTGCTCCTTCGTTAAAACTTGGATAAAGTTGAGCCAAAAGATCTCGATTCCAGATAAATTCATGAGGAAGTGGTATCTCTTTAGGATCAACTCCAGCATCAAGAATTTGTTAATCGGTAAAGATACATGGATTTGGTGCCCTGCCCAAGAAAGAGAACAAGTCCTAATAATCCTGCTAGGTGATGATTCAAACATAGATTCTACATCTTGGAACCAAGCCAATTTTGGCGCAGCTTTATGATAATGAAACCAACCGGCAAAAAGCATTAATGAGGCAAAAATCAATGCACCAATTGCAGTACAATAGAGCTGCAGTTCACTAGTTATTCCAGATGCTCGCCAAATTTGGAAAAAGCCAGAGGTTATCTGTATTCCTCGGAAACCCCCTCCCACATCACCATTCAATATTTCTTGACCGACTATTGGCCAAACTACCTGGGCACTAGGTCCAATATGAGTAGGATCACTTAGCCATGCTTCATAATTGGAAAAACGGGCACCATGGAAGTACAACCACTCAACCAAAGAAAAATAATAGAGAGTTGACCGAAATGAGCACTAAATACTTTTCGGGAGATCTCCTCCAAATCGCTGGTATGACTATCGAAATCGTGAGCATCAGCATGTAGATTCCAGATCCAAGTGGTAGTATCAGGGCCTTTAGCTATTGTTCTTGAGAAATGACCTGGTTTAGCCCATTGCTCAAAAGATGTTTTGATAGGATCCCTATCAACAATTTTCACTTCTGGTTCCGGCGAACGAATAATCATAAAGTCCTCCTCTTTCCGGACAACACATACAAAGAGACATTGCCAAGAGTAAATTGGGCAAACTAGATACTTATTAAATGGAGCACCTATGATATTTAGGTAATCCGAGGCATGTGTTCGGATCTATTATTCCATTCATATCAGGTGCTCCGCGGACTCTCTATCTAAGATTTTTAATCATCCCAATTTAGATTATCCGTATCTAAATCATCCATACCAATCTCATTCGTATCCTCCTCAGACGAAGTATCCTCATCTGAGGAATTGAACCCATCTTCAGAATCCCAATAATCAGATGAATTATCTCATCTGAGGATTTCAACCAATCTTGTGAATTCCATCGAATGTGAGCGTGCATCATTTCCATGATGTTAATGCATATAGCCACATCCGTATTCGTTTGAATAAAGGAATCCAAAATGGTTGCAGCAATTGCGATTCTGTTCAAAATTTTCTTTGATTTTTTCCAATTGTTTACAATAAGACTTGATGTAGACTCTCAAGTCGCTGTTACAAGACAAAAACACTTGCTCCTTGGAGCACAAATGAAGGCCGGCTCGTAACCCGGCCATATAAGAGTGGATTCGTTTCAACTGTATCTCAATCATATTTAATTCATCACTTAAATATGACTTAGAGAGAGTATAAAAATCCAGTGTTTGAATAAGAACAGTTTTGTTAGGTGAAGATAAAAGCCTAAAATTTTGGCTTTTATCGTAGCTAGCGTTTTCTACTAACTCCAGGAATTCCATTTTAGATTCATAATCTTGAAAAGCTTTTCAAGTTTAGATATAAACTCGTCGATCGAAATGCGATCTTCGGAGCAAAGAGAAGTTAAAAGCACTATTTTAAAAAGGAGATTTTTGCCTCTGCAAAACCTTATTAAGAAGGGCGGAAAAACATCATAGAATGAAAAGGATTCTAATGTGTTTCCATTTTGCAAAGATGCATTGACCTTTTGATCGAATAGTGCATTTTCTATAATTTCGGATAGAAAGTTGCACAATGCGAAATTCGGGTTGCTCTTAACAAAAAAATCGATCAAACTAAGAGTATCCGCTATCTTGTTACAGGATAGCAGTTTGTTTTCAAAGTTATTTTTCATTCTTTTGTTAATTTCTTCCTCAAAACGTGCCGTTACTTCATCGATGTCAAGTTTTTCATTGTTGAATTGAACAACAAGTTCCGAAAGTTTATCTAAAAGGACCCCGTTTAAACGGGTGTCTTCAAAAGAACTTTCGTTACAATGAGTATAGAAAACCGTCTCTCTGTCTTCTTCGACGTGTCGAAAAAAGAGACGTCTGCGCCGTATAGAAACCAATAAACGGCAAATAAACGGATTTGGTTGAGGGTCGACTCGACAAGCATTTTGTCGTCCAGATACGAAAAAATGTATCATTTTAACACATTCTTCCTTAGTAATGTGCTCTTTTTTAAGCAGCACAATACAGCGACATATGCTATATATCGTAACGTTATTTATAACGTAGTCCGCAAGAAAGAATTGGACTACGTCTCGAAATTTATCGTAACATAGTGATGTTACAATAGATTTCCATCTGTAATTGCCATTTGGATTCATCATAATAAAAAATTTTATTGGTGTACTTTAATACAAATTCGTGAGTGAATATATTCACTTATTCTTTGATCAATTCTAATGCAATCTCCCCCTATATTGCAAGGTGCCGTATGGGCTTATCTGGTATAGAATAGATCTGCTTCTCTTTGTTCTTACGAACGGAGTTGTTCCCTTATTTTGATTTTCAATGGGATGAAATCAAAATGAGCCCTTTCTAATTTTTCACTCGAATTCTATTTTTTTTATATCGTTTTTCTATATTATATAATATAGAAAAATATTAAGCCAAATACAAGGGATATAGAAAAAGTATAATAAAAAAACACAAGAATTCTTCTTCCGAATGGTAAATAGAAGGTCATAAAATGATTAATTATATCTTCTTTCCTTTAATAGGAAAAAAGAAATAAGAAACCCTATAGCTTAATTAACTAAAATTTTTAAAAACTCAATTGAATGAATTGAATGGAAATTCAAAAGTAAAAGACAGAGTAATGTTATTCAAGTGAATCTTATTCAAGTTTGAAACGCTTTGTGATCTTCAACCAATTACGTGCTTCAATATAATTGTCTGGAGTGAGCGCTATAGCTTGCTTCCAGTATTCGGCAGCTTTATTGAACCAGTCTTCTGCAATTTCAGAATCGCCCTCTAGAATGGCTTGTTCTCCCCGGTCGGAATAGAAAAATTCTTTCCTAAAAAACCGTACTTGAGAGTTTACTATCTCATACGGCTCCGTAATATATTCTTTTTTATATTCTATTCATATGTCTTATATGACATATATAATAAGACATAACTAATATGATAATTTAGTTAAATTAATAATTCATTTTGCCTTGATTTTAGATAAACTTTTTTATAAAAAAAAAATGCATTACGATTAGTTTAAAACGCTAATTTATTTAATAATAAATAAGTTTGATCTTTTCTTCCCACTTTCCGAATAATAAACTATGTATAGTTTCTATATATTTTTTTTAGGATTTTCTGAAAAGTAACTATCTCATTTTCTTATAAGAAAATTTTATAGAATTTTTGAAAAGAATTCTCTAAAGAAGAAAAAGAACTTACTATCCTTAGGATCTAATACTACACCGCTGCTTAGCATCTTAGTGGATCAACTCGATTACATAAGTGGATTCCTAACTTAATATCCCCCTATCATGGCATAAGTAAGCAGTTCTTAATTGTATCGACACAATAGCTCGATAATTGATCTTTACGGTGCTTGCTCTATCCTTTTTATTTTTTATCCATAGATAAAGGCTATATCTTTTTTTTCTTCCTATTTTGGTTCTCGCGAATTCTTTTTATTTGCTACAGCTCACAAAAATCGTGACTTTTGACGATTTCCATGTAGAAACCCCATTTTTTCTAATAGCTACTTTTTTTTCTATAGTAGAGATAGCCGCACGTAATGACAGATCACGGCAATATTATTGCACGATTGAACTAAAAAAGGATTTCGTTCTAGTGCTCGAAAATAATATTCCAAAGCTTTTGTATGTTCCCCATTATTTGTGTGTATAAGGCCTATATTATAGAGTATGAAACTTCGATCATAAGGATCTATTTCTGGTCGCGTAGCTTCATAATAATTCTGTAAAGCTTCTGCATAATTTCCTTCGGATTGAGCCAACATTCGTTACGGTCGTTCAGTCTATTGAAAAGGTCTCCGTTCCAAAACCGTACAGGATATTCTCATTTCATACGGCTCCTACCTTCTGCGCATAATACTGAGAAAAAAAATCTTTTGAATGAAAATCGACTATTCTCATATTTTTATGAACTGAAAGAAGCTAGCATTTTTACAAGAAATCTCTAGTCAACCTTTTAATCAGAGGTTTTTTCTGAATACCAATTCAACATATAAATAATATATATATTATTTAGATGAAAAAGGGAAGTCCAATAATTTCTTTGTTTTTAACGCTTGCTGTTTCTGAGAATTAGTCACTTCAACGATCTTTGATGGTTTTATGGGTATCCAAAGTACGAACGAAATGGATGTTTGTTGTCCTAACCATTCTTATTAGTCCCGATTCCTATAAGGAAAAGGGGTATTTCGAACAAAGTTTTTGTTCTGTTGATTCCTACGTGTAGTGCTTTTTCCCTATACTTAATAGGCCTTATTACTAGAGTAGGATTGACCGCAATACGAATAAATCTATAGGTCTAATCTTTCGCTTAATGCCTCAAATTGACAATTGAGGCATTTGAGATTGCATCAATCGAGGATACACGATTGAAGGGATGGATTGATGGTTCTATCCCCACCCAAACTTCACCTTCACCAAGCGTAGATTTCTTTTCATGATTGGGTTTTTTCTATTCCGCAACACATTTTTCTTGCTAAGACTTAACTAAAGCTAAAAAAAACCAAGAAAAAAGAATCAAATCGCACCATCTCTGTAATAGGTAAATGCCTTTTTTTCTCCTGAAGTTGTTGGAATTATTCCCAACAAGATATTGGCTACAATTGAAAAAGTCCTATCTATAAAATTCCCATTTATACGAGATCTAGACATAATTTAGTAATTCGTTCTATTTGAAAATGTTTTTCATTTTCCCAAGGGAAAATGATCCTAATAAAAAAGGAAAAATAAAGTACCAAATTCTGTAAAAAAAAAATCCCTGTTACGATTATTTCCTTTTCAATAGGTCCTTGGAGTATTTTCTTGATGTAAATATAGAATGTGAATATAAATATATATCGTAGGAGAGATGGCCGAGTGGTTGAAGGCGTAGCATTGGAACTGCTATGTAGGCTTTTGTTTACCGAGGGTTCGAATCCCTCTCTTTCCGTTTTTTTGAATTCTTCACTGTTCTTGGTTAGGATTTTGAAGATCAAAAAAGAATTGAATTGTCCAGAAATCCACTTTTTCCTTTTTTTCTGTATCGAGAAAATCGTTGAACAAAGTGATTAAGAATTTCTAAAGAAAGGTTTTTTTGAATGAGAAAGATTAACCTTGCCTTTTTTTATGTTTCAAATTGGGACAAATCACTGTAAGTTGTCTGCGCCTACGAACTAGGCGGCATCTTTGACAAATTTTGCGAACTGATGCTCCAATTTTCATAGTTTTTATTTGTTATCTTTTTTTTTTTGTTGAATTCACTGGGAAGAAATAAGACTCATCTCTTTATTTTATTGGAATCAATAATTTCCAAAGGGGTCCCAGAAAGAGAAAAATCACCCGAATCTGCCTAATCTTGGTTAGGCTTTGTGTCTTTGCTATCTCTTTCCTCTGCGGAATCGCCGCTCATTGGATTTGTGTTTTCTGGGTCCAACAATGATTTAGGAGAAGTGGGATCCTCCATTGCTTTATGATCATCTTTGGTTTGTTCTATCCCATCAGAGAATACTCGGGGACGGGGAAATCGATACACAATCCTTCCTCTTTTTGAATCAAACTCACTGATTTCGATCTTGACTCTATCCCCATGTACTACAAGTATATGATTACGACGTATATTGCCAGAGAGATAACCAGAACGATTTGATTATTATGATCCAAACGCACGTGGAAAAGGATATCTTTGATCGGGTCCACAATGGTTCCTTCATACACAAGTCGTCTTTTCCTGTTGTTATCTTTTCTAGGAGTGCCACTCTTGTTTTTTTTCATAAACAACATGGATTCGATTCATATTAATAAATTTTTGGATGTACAAAATCACTTGAAACTGATAGAATTAATGATTTCTAATTCGAATATTCTCTTTTGTATTTCTGACAGCTTTCTCTTTTATATTTTTTTCTATTTTTATGAGGATTACCATACATAACACAAAATCTCTCCTCCAATTCTTTGAAGTCGAGCTTCTCGATCTGTCATTATACCCCGAGAAGTAGACAGAATTACAATTCCTATTCCGCCTAAAATCTTAGGAATTCGTTGATATTTTGAATAAATTCGTAGACTAGGTCGGCTTATACGTTTTAAAAAAGTTCTAGTTCTATATATTCCTTTTTGAGTCTTTCTATATCGTAGAGTTAAAATCAAGAAATTTTTTTGATTTTCTTGGTGTTTTCGAACATTTTCAATAAAACCTTCAGTTAAAAGTATTTTAACCACGCTTTCCGTAATATTTGTAGATGGTATTCGAACAGTTTCTTTTTTAGCCATGTCAGCATTTCTTATCAAAGTTATAAGATTGGAAATAGTGTCTTTACTCATGACGAACTAAGCTTATGGATTCTCGCTAATTGTTATGTAATCAACATGTTTTATTTTTTTTTCATTCGAGAAAGAATATATACCTGAGAAACAATCCAAGAATTTCATCTATTTCAAATAGATGATACCCAATAAGACTAGAAAATATATATATTTTCTAGTCTTATTTACTAGTGTTTATAATACATCAGGAGCTAATGAAAGGATTTTAGTAAAACGAAATTTTCTCAATTCTTCAGTGATTGCACCAAAAATCCTAGATCCCTTTGGATTTCCTTTTTGATCAATGATAACTGCTGCATTGTCATCGTATTTTATTATCATACCATCTTCGCGTTTCAATTCCTTACGTGTACGTACAACTACAGCTCTAATTACTTCTGATTTTTCTAGAGACATATTGGGAACTGCTTCTTTGATTACAGCAACAATGACATTACCAATTTGAGCATATCGTTGATTACTCGCTCCTATGATTCGAATACACATCAATTTTCGAGCACCGCTGTTATCTGCTACATTCAACATGGTCTGAGGTTGAATCATATGTTTTTAATTTCAATTTTTGAATTTCAGTACAAAAAGATAAAAAAAAAGAAGAAAGAAATATTTTCTTTCCATAAAATAGAAATCTACACTTGCTTTTTAATCTTGAATACCTTATTTTTTGGTTTTCTTCTATATTTCTATTCTGAAATAAGAAATTGAGTTTGTATAGGCATTTTGTGAGCAGCTATTGAGATCGCTCTTCTAGCTACAGGTTCTGATACTCCACCCATTTCATAAAGTATTCGACCTGGTTTAACAACGCATACCCAATATTTTGGATCTCCTTTACCTGAACCCATGCGTGTTTCCGTAGTCCTAATTGTAACAGGTTTGTCGGGAAATATACGTACCCATATTTTTGCCCCACGACGCACATATCGTGTTATTGCCCTTCGCCCGGCTTCTATTTGTCTAGCTGTAATCCAGGTAGGTTCAAGTGCTTGAAGAGCATATCTGCCAAAAGATATCGAATTACCTCGACGAGATACTCCCTTCATTCTTCCTCTATGTTGTTTACGAAATCTAGTTCTTTTTGGGTTATAGTCGATGGTGAAATCTCATCTCTATTGCAAAACAGGACATGAGAGTTTCTTCTCATCCAGCTCCTCGCGAATAGGAATAAAAGGGTTCAATTTTGATTATTCAATCATTGAATTGAATTCAATTTTTTTTTCAATAAAATCAGAATAGTTTGATACAAAAAAATATACAAAAAAAGAAAGCCAAGGTGTGTGTTCATTTATTTCTATTTAATAGAATACACATAGAATATGATGTTTGTTTTATAATGAATCTTTTCTTTTCTGATTTTGATTTCTATTGAATGAATTGTGTTCAAATATTTTGATTCCGTGAATCAATAGGTATTTCGCGGGCGAATATTTACTCTTTTCTCTTTCATTTTTTTCTTTCATTCGTAAGTTTCATTCATGACTTTCAGAAAAATTGAAATTTTTTTTGGTTTGTTCCGCCATCCTACCTAATGAATTCTTAGAATTTGTTTTAAATAGAATTCTATAAAATCACAGGTTCTGTCGTTCCCCTAGCTTCTCTATTCATGATTAGGCCCAAACTCTACAATGGAGCTTTCAACAAAATTTGTTTTCAAGTTAATTTCCTTAGTTTTATTAACTCCAGACTCTTTATTCTTTGTTATTTTATTCATATTTCTCTTTTTTCTTTATTTTTGAATTGGATATTTGATTAAGAATAAAATGAAAAAATTTGATGCTTTGTGACACTGCTTTTTCTTTTAGTAATTTATAGACCATACATAATGGGATTATATAACATGGATATTTTGTTCTTTCTTTCTATCAGCCTTCCTTTTATCCACACCCCCTTTAGTTTGACTTAGCAAAATCGGATTTTTTCTCTATGAATTAGAAAATAAAGAAGAGATTTCAGTTGCTACAAATATATGATTTATTCATATAGTGACTGTTTGGGGGGATCTTGATAATACGAAGCAATAAGTTGGTTTTTAGTTTTTTTACCTTGAAATAGAAACAAGTTTTGAGTAAGGGTTAGTTGATTTTTTCAGCCCCCGCTTGAAAATGTTAAACTTTTCAATTTGAAAGAAAAAACTAACGAATCACACACTAAGCATAGCAATTATACTAAATAAAAAAAATCAATGAAATTATTATTTAACCCTAACTAATTCGAACTGCTTGTTTCTCTTTAATGCAAAAGAATCCATGAAAGAATTTGTCTTTTTTTCTTCTATCATTGCTATCAAATAGAAAGAAAAAGTAAAATATATATATATATTTGTTTGCAACTTTTCTTTCTCTACTTTCTAAATATCCAAATTTTTAGGCCTAGCACTCCATAGATTGTTTGAATTGTATGAGAACCATAATCTATTTTGCTACAAATTATTTGTAGGGGAAGTTTACCTTCTCTTTTACCTTCTTTACGTGCAATATCTTTTCCATCGATACGACCTGCGAGTTTTACTTTTATTCCTTTTGTATCTGTTTTTCTAGCTAAATCAATAGCTTGTGCCATTGTCTTTCTATAGGGGACTCTATTTTTTAATTGTAAGGCTATATATTCTGCAAGAAGATTAGGTTGTCTATAATGTATTTCAGCTTTTTCGAGGTGAACAGTGATTTTTCTGGGGCTGGGGTATACAGAATAAAATTCTTGTTTTTTTATATTTTCCCGGAAATGGGCCAATGTGTTTTCTTTGAGTAAGAATTTTGGCACGAATCCGCTATATATTTTTATTCGTATAAATGGTTTTTGTATTTTATTTGCTTGTTTTTCAATTTTTATTCGTACAATTCCTTCGAAGCCTAAGGGAGGTATTCGAATGTTTTCATATTTTGTATTCCTTTGGTTTACTTCTTTGACAACCATTTGGTAATATTTGTTGAGCCTATATTGTACATAATTCTTGAAAAAATCTCGTATTTTTTGATCTTCTTGTATACCCGTAGCATATTTTTTTGGTTCTTCGAACCAAATAGAATGATGACTTTGGGTTGTACCAAGTCTGAAACAAAGTGGATTTGTTTTTTGTCCCATAATTCCTCCCTATTTTATTTTTTTATCCATATTTTTGGAATTTCATAGGAATCTAAATCTTAGATTGATCTAAGAAAGATTTCGGTTTTTCCTTTAGTACGATTGTTATATGACACGTGGTTCTTTTTATTGGAAAACTATGTCCTTGAGCACGGGGTCTTGCCTTTTTTTTAATAGCACCTCTATTGACTTCGGCTTTACTAATGAATAAATCCGCTTCTTT
Source organism: Rhynchospora pubera (assembly GCA_028095005.1). Classification (NCBI taxonomy): domain Eukaryota; kingdom Viridiplantae; phylum Streptophyta; class Magnoliopsida; order Poales; family Cyperaceae; genus Rhynchospora; species Rhynchospora pubera. The sequence goes on from JAMFTS010001890.1 coordinate 10,418, forward strand.
TAAACCCATATTATGATTTGCATTTTTTGCTGCAGAATAAATTAATTTAGAAATGGGATAAGATGCTTGATAAGGCATGAAATATAGTATTATAAGTGTTTCTTGATAAGAACGTCCACGAATTTGATCAATGACTCTTCGTGCTTTGGAAACAGAAATATGGATATGTTGAGCTAAAACCTTTACTTCTTTACCTGAAGTTAAACTCGAGTTCTTTTTCATAGGATTTTCCCCTAGCTTTTTCCAATTTTTCATAAGATCTCCTTAATATTTGTTTGATCCCTATTTTTTTTTATTCTTCATTACAGATTTTTTATCGTTATCGTTTCTTGCATCTCTCGCGAAATTCCGTGTAGGCGCGAATTCTCCCAATTTGTGATCTATCATAGATTCTGTTATATAAATAGGTATATGTTCCTTTCCATTATGAATACCGAATGTATGGCCAACCATTGAGGGTAGAATGTTAGATGCCCGAGACCAAGTGACTATTATTTCTTTCTCCTTCCCCATTTTGATTTTTTCCATTTTTTCGAATAAATGATTAGCTACAAATCTTTTCTTTTGATTAGCTACAAATCTTTTCTTTGGATTAGCTACAAATCTTTCCTTTGGATTAGCTACAAATCTTTCCTTTGGATTAGCTACAAATCTTTTCTTTGGATTAGCTACAAATCTTTTCTTTGGATTAGCTACAAATCTTTCTTGTTGACCTATCACAGCTGATTACTCCTTTTTTGACATGGTAAAGATTGGCATTCTATGTCCAATATCTCGATCTAAGTATGGAGGTCAGAATAAATACAATAATGATGAATGCAAAAAAGAGAAAATCCTTTAGCTAGATAAGGGGCGGATGTAGCCAAGTGGATCAAGGCAGTGGATTGTGGATCCACCATGCGCGGGTTCAATTCCCGTCGTTCGCCCATCCCATCGAATTTTGGAAATTCGATTTGGAATGTTCCTATTTACGGCGACGAAGAATCAAACTATCACTATATTTTCTCCTTTTCCTACTTTTTCTTCCAAGCGCAGGATAACCCCAAGGAGTTGCGGGTTTTTTTCTTCCAATTGGAGCTTTTCCTTCACCGCCCCCGTGGGGATGATCCACAGGGTTCATAGCTGCTCCTCTTACTACAGGACGCTTACCTAGCCAACACTTCGATCCAGCTCTACCCAAACTTTTTCGGGTCACCCCAACATTACCCACTTGTCCGACTGTTGCCAAGCAGTTTTGGGATATCAAACGAACCTCCCCAGATGGTAATCTTAATGTGGCCGATTTACCCTCTTTTGCAATCAGTTTCGCTCTAGCACCTGCTGCTCTAGCTAATTGTCCGCCCTTTCCATGTTTGAATTCTATGTTATGTATGGTCGTGCCTAAAGGCATACCGGTTGAAGTAGATTCTTCTTTTTTATCAAAAAAAACCCCTTCCCAAACTGTACAAGCTTCTTCCAAAGCATACGGCTTTCTAGATGTATATGATGATATCGAAAAAAATAGATCTTTTCATCGTATAATGAAGTATCACATGAGTGGATATATAGGAATCCTAATCTGCCGAATCATTCATGTTATCATCTTCTACATCCTAGGTCTTTCCGTTCCGTCATCTGGCTTATGTTCTTCATGTAGCATTCAGACCGAATGACTCTATCAAATTACGTCGATACTTCCACATATTACGGGTAACGTAGGAGACATCTCTTCGGGGGATCTTCATTACCACTGCTTAGCTTTCAATTCGCCTCTGACCATCAAATGAAATGTGAATAACCCGTCCTCCTCTCTTTGAAAGAAGAGGCGCTTCCGGTTCGGTACGTGCTTCAAACAATTTTCTCCATATTACCATATCTCTAGAGTCAATAATTCTCTATTAGAAACTACTGAACTCAATCACTTGCTGCCGTTACTCAACAGTTTTCTGTTGAGGTCTATTCCATAGAGGTACTCCAATTGAATCAGTGATCGATTTCTAGGTTTTGTCGTAAACCTAATTGGTTACTTCCAATTACGTAAATCAATAGTTCAAACCGCACTCAAAGGTAGGGCATTTCCCATTGATATAGGAACTTCTGCACCAGAAACAATGGTATCTCCAATTATAGCCCCTCTGGGATGTAAAATATATCTCTTCTCACCATTCCCGTAGTGTATAAGACAAATGTATGTATTTCGATTAGGGTCGTATTCTATGGTTACGATTCTACCAGATATGTCTTTTTGATTCCGTCGAAAATCGATTTTACGGTATAGACGCTTATGACCCCCCCCTCTATGCTTTGCGGTAATGATTCCTCTGACATTACGACCTTTACTACAACGATGCCGTCCATAGATCAGATTATTTCGTGGATTGGATTTCATTTGACTGTCTACAGCTCCATTGCGTGTACTTGGACTAGAAGTTTTGTATAAATGTATCGCCGTGTTATTAAGTATTTTTCTTGAAGTTCTTTTCTTTAGAATCTCTAGAAGAGGTGGAATAGAATAACCTGATGGAAGCGTAATGATCATATGCCTGTAATGGATTGCATGTCCCATAATAGGTCTCTTCGACCCTTTCGGGGTAGTCGATGGCTATTCATAGCCATTACCTGAACACCAAAGAAGAGTTCAACCCAATACTTACTTGATTTCTGTCTTAGTTGATCCTGATTCGGCATTAGAAGTATGTATATTGATTCTTCCCCAATAACCGAAGACTTTTTCCTGTAACTACTCCATATTTGATTCCATCCATAACTCCAATTTCTTCCCTATGAGTCCCAGTATTGATCAGGATTCGAGTTCTTAATCTTCCTATGTTATGGTATGAATATACCATATTCAATTCGTTATGGATGGATGATGAGATCCCATCCATAGAGAGCCAACTTATTGAACATTCCCATTAGGGTGCATCCAGTAGGAATTGAACCTACGAATTTGCCAATTATGAGTTGGGTGCTTTAACCATTCAGCCATGGATGCTGAATCTAAGAGATATTATCATAATCTAAAAGATGTATGATCATAATCATACACATTGGATCAAAAACGGGGTCAGAGGGATCAAAAACCGCTAATTCGTATAAAGCCATCGAACCGGCCCAACCAGCAACTAGAGCTGTGTGCATTATATGAACAGAAAGCAATCGACCGGGATCATTCAATACGACAGTATGAACACGATACCAAGGCAAACCCATGGAAATACTCCTTAAGAGAAATAGAAACTATGTCACTTTATTTTATCGCATTAAACTCAAAAGACTATATACTGTGTACCTCACCTTTTTGCAGTAGATTCTGTATCAGAAAGGGCTCATTTTGATTTCATCCCATTGAAAATCAAAATAAGGGAACAACTCCGTTCGTAAGAACAAAGAGAAGCAGATCTATTCAGTCCAAGGCGCATCGGAAGATTGCATTTTTATAGTTAAACTGATCCATCGAATGGATCAAATATTAAGTGAATATTTTCACATTTTTTTATTTTTCTTTTTTTTTTTTATAGTGTAGGAGGAGCATGAAAAATTCCAAATTGAGTATTTCGAAGTTGCAAGACGTAGTCGAAGTCTTTGTTTCAGACTACATTTTGAACAGGGTGATAATCTTTCACTTATGTTCGTTTATGGTTATGCTTAGTACGAAACTCATTACTAACGACGAATGGTTACAGAGGGTCGATTTTTGGTTATCTAAGCGAAAAGATGCAAAAAGTGTTACTCCAGTTAACACTAAAACTATCTCTTTTAGTGAAAATTGTTTTCGGCGCAGATATGTCTTCTATGGACATATAGAAGAGGGTAGAGAAGCACAATTGTATAAAAATTGTGCAAGAACTTCACGTGCACACGCTCGTTTAAACGGAATCCTTTTAGATCAACTTTGTGAATTTCTTGTTCAATTCAAGAATGAACAAATGAGTCTGAATGAGATGACTGAGCGTTTTCGAAAAGAGCTTAGTGCAGCGATTATAAATCGCTGCATATACTTTGAACACAAAGTAGAGCTTTATGATATTAAAGTAGAGCTTTATGATATTTTCACTTTAGTCGATCTTTTTGTGGACATTAACGCCGACTTAGGATTGTGCAATTTGTTTTCTGAAATTATAGAAAATGCAAAATTGGATCAATCCATTAACCAAACCATCAATAGATCTTTGAAAATGGAAATATGCTATCCATTCGATAGTATCTTTCCACCCTTCTTAATCAATTTTTGTAGGAGCAAAAATCTCCTTTTTAAAATAGTGCTTTTAACTTTTCTTTGTTCCGAAGAGCGCATTTCGATCGACGAGTTTATATCTTATCTTGAAAAGCTTTACGAAGCGGAATTCGTTCCATTGATAGAGGCCAGTAATCTGGCTAACGGGCCCCGCCAAATTCAGAACAGGTTTTTAGAACCTGGGCACAATAATTCTATTCACACAATACAATTTTATAACCTTGCGAAGTCTTATTGTATTGATGAATTGAATATGATTCAGGTACAGTTGAAACGAATCCACTCTAATATGGCCGGGTTACGAGCCGGCCTTCATTTGTGCTCCAAGGAGCAAGTGTTTTTGTCTTGTAAAAGCGATTTGAGAGTCTACATGAAGTCTTATTGCAAACAATTCAAAAAAATCAAAGAAAATTTTGAAAAAAAATCGCGAAACATCGGACATATTTGATTACTTTATTCAAACGCATGTCGATTTCGCGATATGCATTCATATATTCGAAATTATGAATGCTACGATACGATGGAATGATCCAGGTTGGTTGGATTCATCGTCTGAAGATAATTCAGACGATGATTGGAGTGATCTGATCAAGTTTGGTATTGGAATTAAGAAAAAAAACTTTGATCCACCAAAAATCCCGGGTTCAGGGAGGTAAATGTTTGAGAAAAGGTCAAATTTTAGCAGACGGTGCCGCTACAGTTGGTGGGGAACTCGCTTTAGGGAAAAACATATTGGTAGCTTATATGCCATGGGAGGGTTACAATTTTGAAGATGCAGTACTAATTAGCGAACGTCTGATATATGAAGATATTTTTACGTCTTTTCACATTCGGAGATGTGAAATTAAGACTTATGTGACTGAAAGAATCAATGATTCAAATATTAAACAATCAGTGAAGAAATATTACCTAATTTTCTAATCAACAACCAATACCTAAAAAATAGAAGTCAAAATGAAAATCATCATCAGCATTTTTTGTAGTAAAATAAGGATAACATTAATACTCTTCATAATAATCTTAAAGAAAAGTAGGAACTCTATGAAAAAAAAAAAGAAAAATACAGCACATGATTGGATATCCAGCTGGATCTTGGACTGGAGAGAGATATTAAGAGAGATCAAGAAATCTCACTCTTTCATAGACATTTTTTTCGACCAAGAACGCTTTATGAGACTCTTTGACTCCCGAATTTTGGGTATCCTATTTTCCAAAAATTCCCAGGGTTCAGGAAGCAATCGATATTTAACCAAAACAGGTTTAATAACTCGAGATTCCAGGATCAAAAATGTAGTAAAACGTGTCCATGGTGTCGTCAAAAATGTGGTAAGGGGTGTGATGCTACTTGTACTAGGGGTCTGTTTATGTCGTCTTCAAAATCGAAATATAGTTGAACGAAAAAATATCTATTTAGAGGGGGTTTCTTCCTATACCTATGAATTCGGTTGGATCTAGAGAAGAATCTTCTAATATTAATAGATTTGTAATTTCGCTTTTGTATCCTCCAAAAGGATCTTCTAATCAATCCATACATCATTTCGATTCCATTAGAAATGAGGATGTGGAACGAACAGAGATAGAATCAGGTCGATTCCCGAAATTTCTTTTTGGATCTTCCTCAAAGTTCCGGCTATCCGCAGAAGGTGAAAAGCGGATGAATAATAATCTGCTTCCGGAAGAAATCGAAGAATTTCTTGGGAATCCTACAAGATCCATTCATTCTTTTTTCTCTGACAGATGGTCAGAACTTTATCTGGGTTCGAGTCCTACGGAGAGGTCCCCTGTAGAGAAGGCTCTTTGGAAGAGAAAATTGGGTGTTTCTTTTGTCCCCTTCAGGCGGCGATCGGAACATAAAGAACTGGTGGATCTATTCAAAATAATTAGGTATTTACAAAAAACCGTCTCAATTCATCCTATTTCCCCCGGGTATTCTATGATTCCGAAGGAGAAATCGAATGCAGAAGATCGATTTGCAGAAATGGTAAATCGATTCATTCTATCAATAACGGAGCCGAATAAGGATTCCATTGGAAAAGATAGTATGAATCATCGAACTAGGACGAAATCTACGATCAATCAACATTTATCCAATTGGGCAAAGAGTGAGAAGAAATGGTTCGACCCTTTTATTTGTCGAACCCAGAGATCCAGGAATGGGTATCCTGATGCATATAGCAAATGGTCGAATGAGTTCCAGAATCTCCAGGAAGATTTCCTGGGATATTTCTCTTCGAAACAGGAGAAGCTTCAAGTAGTCTTCGATCAATTACGAGATTTACGAGATCAATTACGATGCCATATCACTGATTTTTCGAGTTATTGGGATTTGATTGATTGGTCCGAAATTTTCGACATATACGAATTCACTTTCACTAAGTTATTTCTTGTCCTTTTGCCCATGGCACGTCTCTTTTTTCATAAGTTACTTAAGTTACTTATCTTTTTTCCTAAGTTTTTGTACTGGTTATATCCCCGATTCTCTGTACATATCGGGAATATCGCCATTCATAGTTCTGAGATGTACATTTATGAATTGAAAGATCCGATCCAGGAGAAGTCGTTCGAACCACTACGTCTTCAAATCGTTCTTTTGAAGAAATTGAAACCCTTCTTATTGAACGATCATAATACTTCTCAAAGATTGGACGATCATAATACTTCCCAAGGATCGAAATTATGGATCAATGAAGAAAGAATATTCCCATTTTATTTCAACGAAATATCAAAGTGGATGATTGACTCATCCCATAGTAGAAAGAATCGCATGAAATCCTTTGATAACACGGATTCCTATTTCTCCATCATACCCCATGATCGAGACAATTGGCTGAATCCCGTGAAAGCATTTCATAGAAGTTCTATGATATCTTCTTTTTATAAAGCAAATGGACTTCGATTTTGGAATGATCTACATCACTTTTGGTTCTGGGTCTCTTGTAAGAAAAGATTTCCCTTTTTTGTGGAAAAAATTCGTATCAATAATGAGGATCTTACATATCGAAAATTCCTCAATATCTCATTTATTCGCAACAAAATAGTTTCTTTGTACGTCGGTCAAAAAAAACATTTTGTTTTGAGTCTTTCTGCAAGGGTATCTGACATAAACATACCTCAGGATCAGGATTTTCCAAAAAGTAGCGACAAAAGAGAGAACTTGTACAAATCTTTCATGTATAAATTGTATCAAAAATTCTATAATAGATTCTATACATCTTTCATTTTTCCAAGAACTCTTTATGCAATTCAATCCGATCCAGTCGTTTTTAGAGCTAGTTCCTCGATCGCGGACCTTTTAAGACCAATTCAATCTGATCCAGTCGTTTCTAGAGCTAGTTCCTCGATCGCGGACCTTTTTAGATTGGAAAAAACTTTTTGGCAATCTTTTTCAGATATGAATCGATCTGATTCAAAAATGAAGAACTTGCATCAGTATCTCAGTGTCAATTCAAACATGGACTGTGGATCAAATCCATGTTCTGAGAAATCTTTACCATCCGGAAAGAAGGAAAAAAGGAGTCTTTTTGGTTTTCGAAGTAAAAAGAAATACGTTAAAAAAAGAAATATCAAAATAATCAATAAAAAAAAACTTTTTTCTGTAAAACTTTTCGAAGGGAATATTGAAGAAAATATTATTTACTTAGAATGGACTATTTACAAAGAATGGCTGCTCACGATCTTTACTACGAGCGGGTTCAAATATTTCAGATTCATCCTTTCCGAGATTTTTTCCTATTTTATATTCCCAACCGTGATATCCAAAATTCAAGATATTCTGGATATACCATGGGTATATCTTGAGAAGATTTTGATGAAATGGACTCTGATAAGTGAGAAGATTTTGATGAAATGGACTCTGATAAGTAAGAAGATTTCAAATCTTCATTTAGTACAGCTACTCCGAAAAAAGACTAATCTGTCTCGAACAAAGACTGATTCTTTTAATGGGTCTTCTCCTTTTCTTTCTTGTACATTTTCATTATTCTTCTCATATAGGAATAAGTCATTGATATCGGCTGAGTTCCTCTTTTCAATTCTTTTCCTTCTTCTTTTTGCTGGATATCTCGCTTGTAGAGGTCTTACCTTCATTTGCAAAACCTGTCGTCAGTTATTTCTAGATTTTGAAAAGATCAAATCTTGGGCAAATCCATCATGCTTCATGGAGTTGGAAAAACTTAGGGATAGGTATCCTATATCTTCTTTCAGGTCAGAGAATTTAGAGGATCCCTTTCCAGTTATTTTCCAGGATCCCATTGGATTTATAGAGAATCCCCGTCCAGTTATTGCTATTCTGCAAAAATACTATGTTATTCTGGAAGAATACATAGGAGAATTCTTCAATTTTCTGATAGAACTAGGATACCTACTACTTTTTCAGGAAGAATCTGAGAATCGAAATCGGATCGATTTGCTCATCTCTTATCTCACCTATCGCATAAGTTCTTTCATAAGTCTCATCCCAAATAATTTCATCAATCAAATCATTTTTTTTATAAATACGAGACATCTAAGTCCTACAAGTATAGAGATGTATTCATTGATAAGGAAAAGAAAAAAGGTGGGGAACTGGGATGATGAAATAGAATCCTGGGTGGCGGACACCGATTGGGTTGATGATCAAGAAAAAGAATTTGTGGTTCAGCTCTGCACCTTAAGTACAGAAAAAAGGATTAATGAAATTCTATGGAGTTTGACTCAGAGTAATCTTTTAGATGAAATAGTGGAACAACCTGGATCCAATTATTTACGGTACTTATTTGAAATGCAGCAAAAGGATCTATTGAATTATGAGTTCAATAAATCCTGTTTAGCGGAAAGACGGATATTTCTTGCTTATTATGAGACAATAACCTCGTGGGGGACTTTTCATTTGTCATCTCGTCCAACCCCCTTTTCGCTTCGCTTAGCCCCGTACCCTTCTAGGAGTGTTTTAGTGATAGGTTCTATAGGAATTGGGCGATCCTATTTGGTCAAATCCCTAGCGAAAAATTCTTATCTTCCTTTCATTAAGATATATCCGCTCGAGTACCGGTATTTATACGATTACGATTGCGATTTTTACGAGGCGTCTTTTTGGTCTTTTTTGGATGGTGAATCATATTGGGTTGGAGGTGAATTCGACGACTGTGAGGATGAGGGTATTACTTCTATTCCTTTTGATGTTGATGATTTTGATGTTGATGATAGTGGCGATATTGCTAAGAATATTAATTTTGATAAGATTCTTTTCAATATGACACAGGATAGGCTAACTAGCAATAACCCATTTTATTGGGATATGACCGTGCAATTCGATTTGGCAAAAACAATATCTCCTTGTATAGTATGGATTCCAAACATTCATGATCTGGATCGGGATGAGTTGAGGTATTTATCCCTCCATCTAGAAGAGAGCTCTCTTTCCAATTCCAAGGATCGTCAAAGATGTTTTACTAGAAATATTCTAGTTATTGCTTCGACTCATATTCCCCGAGAAGTGGATCCCGCTCTAATAGGCCTGAATAAATTTAATACATTCATTAAGATACGAAGGCTTACTATTCCAGAACAACGAAGGTACTTCCGGATTCTTTCATATACTAGGGGATTTGGCTTGGAAAATCAAATATTCGATAGTAAGAAATTTGGGTCTATAACCATGAGTTCGAATGCACAACATCTTGTAGCACTTAACAATGAGGTCCTATCAATTAGTATTACACAGAGGAAATACATAATAGAAGAAACGAATTCAATTCGATTCGCTTCTTTTAGACAGACTTGGGATTTTCAAACTCACATAAGATGGTTTCAGGATCATAGGATCTTTTTGTATCAGATAGGAAGAGTTTTTGCACAAAATATATTTCTAAGCAATTTTCCCATAGATCCTATATATATCTATATGCAGGACCCTATCGCGAGGAATAAAATATGGAGTTCTTATTTGTACAAATGGTACGTCGAACTTGAAACAAATTTGAAGAAAATAACGATACTTCTTTATCTTTTGAGTTGTTCTGCCGGATTGGTCACTCAAGATCTTTGGTCTTCACCCGGACCCGATGTCAAAAATTGGATCACTTCTTCTGAATTTCTTGAGAATGATTCTCAGCTAGTTCAGAACCTATTAGAATTAGAAGGCTTTCTGGTGGGATGCTCATGGATAGAAAAAAATAGCAGTGAGACATTACTTCTTCGGTCCGAACCAAAGAATCCGTTAGATATGATGCAACAGAATTCTTTTTCTACCCGTTATCGTAGTAGATTGAGAAATGAAATAGAAATAAACGAATCGGAGTTTGAAGAAGAGCATGAAGCCGTGAACCCGCAGAAGATAGAGAACGATTTCTTCAATGAAAATCAAATAGAAATAGACATAGTCCGGTCTCCTAGAATATTTCGCTATATATTTGATAATCTCGAAATTGAGAATATCAAAAAGCTTATAAAATCGGGACTTCCTTATTGGGCCGAGTCATTTCAGGGCAACTGGCCTTTTTATCTTGAGGAAGATCAGCTTCAAGAGGAGGAGCTTCAAGAGAATGATTCGGAGTTCTCGGAGAATGAAACAATTCAGCACCAGAAACAAGACAGATTTTCAAAAGAACAAAGCTTTTTTATAATAAACCGATTTATTTGGGAACCTTCGGAGCCATTCTTTCTCGTAGTCATATACCTGTACTTTTGGCTTTCACCTCGAGAATTTTTTTCAGATGATCATTTAGATGAGAAGAGTCCTGACCTAAATAAGCATCCTTCTTCATATATAGAAGAAGACAGTTGGTTCCATAAGGGAGAAAAGTACTACGAATTGTTGGGGCGTCGTCAGAGATGGCAAAGAAGACTTAGAATCAATAGTTCCTTATCTAAAGGATCTTTCTCCTCTCATATTCTGTTCGAGAGTTATCAGTATTTAGCGAATCTGTTCCTATCTAACGAAAGGCTATTGGATCAAATGACCAAAATATTGTTGAGAAAGAGATGGCTTCTCCCGGAGGAAATGAACCATTTGATTTGTGGAACAGGAGAAAGATTTCCCATTCCTTATCCGTAAAGATATGTAGCCATGAAAAAGGGAAAAGGCCTAGCGTGGAAGAGGATTGGCCGGGTGGTTGGTAGAGTCGTGGAAACACTTGTTTATTCGATATTTTGGACCTTAGTTCATACAAGCATAAATTTCAATCTTAGATCAAAGCACTATGTACGGATGATATAAACTGCCTAAACAAGAATTCCTTTCTTGTTTAGGCGAACAACCAGAGTAGAAAAACAGAGTAGAAAAACGGATTCATTCGGATCGACATGAGGGTCCAACTCCATTGGATTGCCAGAATCCATCTTGTATATTTGAAGCAGGTTGACCCCCGTGCTTCTCTCATGGTACAACCCTCTTCCTGCTGAGCTGAGCCCCTATCTCCTCGGCCCACAGAGGAAAAATGTAAGGCTGGTGCTCAAAATTCATTACGGAAGAAAGGACTCACAGAGCCAGGATCACTAGGGGGATCACTAACTTCTACTAAAACGAATACTAATATAATAGAAAAGAACTCTTTTTTCTGTATACTTTCCCCGGTTCCATTGCTACCGCGGGCTTTACGCAATCGATCGGATCGTATAGATATCCCTTCAACACAACATAGGTCATCGAAAGGATCTCGGACAACTCACCAAAGCACGAAAGCCAGAATCTTTCCGAAAGTTGATTCCTATTTCAAGAGTGCATAACCGCATGGATAAGCTTACACTAACCCGTCAATTTTGGATTCAATTGGGGATTTTCCTTGGGAGGTATCCGGAAGAAATTGGAATGGAATAATATAGATTCATACAGAAGAAAAGGTTCTCTATTGATTCAAAGGGTATACCTATGGGATAGAATAAGAAAAATCGAAATGAAATGAAAGAATCCAGGAAAAAAAGGAAATCGAAAAAAGGAAATAGAACAAACAAATAAGTAGAAGATCGAAGAGCTCTCAAAATGACAAAATTGAAACTCAAAAAGGATCCTTCTTTCTAATTCTCTAAGGATGAGAGGCAAAGGGATTTCTATCGAGAAAGAGTTCTTGTTCTTATTTAGATAGAAGATCGTGATTTGATCCGCATATGTTTCGTAAAAGAGAAATCTTTTCCTTTGATCATAAATGAAAAGTCTTCAATTGGAATATGAAAACGTGACTGAATTGGTCTTAGTTACTCTTCGAAACGGAGTGGAAGAAGGGAAGAAATTCTCGAACGAAGAAAAGGATCCAATTACTTCGAAAGAATTGAACGAGGAGCTGTATGAGGTCAAAATCTCATGTACGGTTCTGTAGAGTGACAGTAAGGGTAACTTATCTGTCAACTTTTCCACTATCAACCCCAAAAAACCAAACTCTGCCTTACGTAAAGTTGCCAGAGTACGATTAACCTCTAAATTTGAAATCACTGCTTATATACCAGGTATTGGCCATAATTTACAAGAACATTCTATAGTATTAGTAAGAGGAGGAAGGGTGAAGGATTTACCCGGTGTGAAATATCACATTGTTCGAGGAACCCGAGATGCTCTCGGAGTAAAGGGTCGTCAACAAGGGCGTTCTAGTGCGTTGTAGATTCTTATCCAAGACTTGTATCATTTGATGATGCCATGTGAATCGCTAGAAACATGTAAAGTGTATGGCTAACCCAATAACGAAAGTTTCGTAAGGGGACTGGAGCAGGCTATCATGAGACAAAAGATCTTCTTTCTAAAGAGATTCGATTCGGAACTATTAGATGTCCAGGGTCCAATATGAAAATCATTTCAGAGGTTTTTCCCTTACTTTGTCCGTGTCAACAAACAATTCGAAATACCTCGACTTTTTCAGAACAGGTCTGAGTCAAATAGCAATGATTCGAAGCACTTTTTTTACATTCAACTATGTATTTCGGAAACCTAAGGACTCGATCGTATGGATATGTAAAATACAAGATTTCCAATCCTAACAGGAAAAGGAGGGAAACGGATACTCAATCTCAAGTGAGTAAACAGAATTTCATACTCGATCTCATAGATCCATATAGAATTCTGTGGAAAGCCGTATTCGACGAAAGTCGTATGTACGGCTTGGAGGGAGATCTTTCCTATCTTTTGAGATCCACCCTACAATATGGGGTCAAAAAGCCAAAAAAAAAAAATTGATTCGTTTTTAGCCCTTATAAAAAGAAAACGGATTCTTTAACCTCTTTCACGCTCATGTCACGTCGAGGTACTGCAAAGAAAAAAACTGCAGAATTCGATCCAATTTCTTGTAGTCGAGTCGTTAACATGTTGGTTAACCGTATGATGAAACACGGAAAAAAATCATTGGCTTATCAAATTTTCTATCGAGCCGCGTTAGATATTGAAAAAAAGACAAAAGAAAATCCAGTATCTATTTTACGTCAAGCAATACTTAGAGTAACTCCCAGGGTAGGAGTAAAAACAAGAAGAGGAAAAAACGGAAAGACTTATAAAGTCCCTGTTGCAATCCCACTTCCACAAGGAATATTACTTGCCATTCGTTGGTTATTAGAAGCATCCCGAAAGCGTTCGGGTACAAGTATGACTTCACAATTAAGTTCCGAATTAATAGATGCTGCTTCAAAAAAAACGTGGTAAGGCCATACGCAAAAAGGAGGAGACTCATAAAAGGGCAGAGGCAAGTAGAAGTTTTGCTCATTTTCGTTAATTCATGAACGGGATCTATGGATTTACATAGGTCCATGGATTCATACATCTCGATCGGAAAAGAATCAATAGAAAGAGAATCGGACGATATCTTTATCGAAACAAATAAAAAGGAAAAGAAAGATAAAACATAAATCATGATCAGCTAAGCCCCCGAGCGAGGGGGCTTGCTTAAGAATAGGAATCTTATGGAAATATCATGGAATCCGGTTTGATCCTATTTATTCATGGGATTCCGTAAATATCCCATTCCAAAAATAGAAAGTTTGAAACAATGCAGTTACTAATTCATGATCTGGCATGTACAGAATGAAAACTTCATTCTCGATTCTACGAGAATTTTTATGAAAGCCTTTCATTTACTTTTCTTCCATGGGAGCTTCATTTTCCCAGAATGTATCCTTATTTTTGGCCTAATTCTTCTTCTGATGATCGATTCAACCTCTGATCAGAAAGATAGACCTTGGTTCTATTCCATCTCTGCAACAAGTTTAGTAATAAGCATAACGGCCCTATTGTTCCGATGGAGAGAAGAACCTAGAATTAGCTTTTCGGGAAATTTCCAAACGAACAATTTCAACGAGATCTTTCAATTTCTTATTTTACTATGTTCCACTCTATGTATTCCTCTATCCGTAGAGTATATTGAATGTACAGAAATGGCTATAACAGAGTTTCTTTTATTCGTATTAACAGCTACTTTAGGAGGAATGTTTCTATGTGGTGCTAACGATTTAATAACTATCTTTGTAGCTCCAGAATGTTTCAGTTTCTGTTCCTACCTATTATCTGGATATACCAAGAGAGATGTACGGTCGAATGAGGCTACTATGAAATATTTACTCATGGGTGGGGCAAGCTCTTCTATTCTGGTTCATGGTTTCTCTTGGCTATACGGTTCATCTGGAGGTGAGATCGAGCTTCAAGAGATAGTGAATGGTCTTATCAATACACAAATGTATAACTCCTCAGGAATCTCAATTGCGCTTATATTCATCACTGTAGGAATTGGGTTCAAGCTTTCCCCAGCCCCTTTTCATCAATGGACCCCTGATGTATACGAAGGAGTGCGGTTCGTTCGACAAATTCCTACCTCTATGAGATGTTTGGGTTTTTCAAAACTCCATAGACATGCAAAAGAGAAATGCTATCCCCACTCGGATCAAGACATCACTTTTAACCAAAAGTGGATTGTGGTCTTTTGTTCAAATACCAATTAAGGTGAAGCAGGGTCAGGAACAACAAATCTCTTTATGATA
>JAMFTS010000229.1:0-41577 GCA_028095005.1 Rhynchospora pubera
ATCAAATAAACATGTAATGAATGCACAATCGCTTGAAATTCTCCAATTCTTTTCAGAACGCTTATTATTTGCACTTTATGTGCGTAATTGTCAGTTATAATCCAATCATTTTGAATTTTTAAAATTATAAACTTATTCTTTACTGTATAAAGAGCTTAAATATACATTATTGTGATCAAATAACATGTAATGAATGCAAAATCGCTTGAAATTCTCTAATTCTGTCCAGAACGCTC
Source organism: Rhynchospora pubera (assembly GCA_028095005.1). Classification (NCBI taxonomy): domain Eukaryota; kingdom Viridiplantae; phylum Streptophyta; class Magnoliopsida; order Poales; family Cyperaceae; genus Rhynchospora; species Rhynchospora pubera. Next base: position 237 of record JAMFTS010000229.1, read on the forward strand.
ATCATTTGCACTTTATGTGTGTAATTGTCATTTATAATCCAATCCTTTTGAATTTTTAAGATTATAAACTTATTCTTTACGGTATAAAGAGCTTAAATATATATTATTGTGATCAAATAACATTTCATGAATGCACAATGGCGTGAAATTCTCCAATTCTGTCCAGAATGCACATTATTTGCAATTTTTGTGCGTAATTGTCATTATAATCCAATCCTTTTGAATTTTTAAGATTATAAAGTTATTCTCCACTGTATAATGAGATTAAATATAGATTATGTGATCAAATAACATGTAATGAAAGCACAATCGCTTGAAATTCTCCAATTCTGTCTAGAACGCTCACTATTTGCACTTTATGTGCTTAATTTTCATTTATAATCCTATCATTATGAATTTTTAAGATTATAAACTTATTCTTTACTTTATAAAGAGTATAATATAGATTATTGTGATCAAATAACATGTAATGAATGCTCAATCACTTGAAATTCTCTAATTCTGTCCAGAACGCTTATTATTAGCACTTTATGTGCGTAATTGTCATTTATAATCCAATCATTTTTTATTTTTAAGACAATAAACTTATTCACCACTGTATAATGAGCTTAAATATAGATTATTGTGATCAAACGACTTTAATTTAATGCTCAATCGCTTGAAATTTTCCAATTTTGTCCAGAACGAACATTGTTTGCACTTTATGTGCGTAATTGTCATTTATATTCAATCCTTTTGAATTTTTAAGATTATAAACTTATTCTTTACTGTATAAAGAGTTTCAAAATAGATTATTGTGATCAAATAACATGTCATGAATGCACAATCGCGTGAAATTCTCCAATTCTGTCCAGAACGCACATTATTTGTAATTTTTGTGCGTAATTGTCATTTGTAATCCAATCCTTTTGAATTTTTAAGATTATAAATTTATTCTCCACTGTATAATGAACTTAAATATAGATTATTGTGATCAAATGACTTGAAATTAATGCACAATCGCTTGAAATTCTCCAATTCTGTCCAGAACGCTCACTATTTGCACTTTATGTGCGTAATTGTCATTTATAATCCAATCATTTTGAATTTTTATGATTATAAATTTATTCTTTAATGTATACAGAGCTTAAATATATATTATTGTGATCAAATAGCATTTAATGAATGCACAATCGCTTGAGATTCTCCAATTCTGTCCAGAACGCTCATTATTTGCTCTTTATGTCCGTTATTGTCATTTATAATCCAATCCTCTTAATTTTTTAAGATTATAAACTTATTCTCCACTGTATAATGAGCTTAAATATATATTATTGTGACCAAATGACTTGAAATTAATGCTCACTCGCTTGAAATTCCCCAATTCTGTTCAGAACGCACACTATTTGCACTTGATGTGCGTAATTGTCATTTATAATTCAATCCTTTTGAACTTTTAAGATTATAAACTTATTCTCCACTGTATAATTTGCTTAAATATAGATTATTGTGATCAAATAACTTGAAATGAAAGCATAATCGCTTGAAATTCTTCAATTCTGTCAAGAACGCGCATTATTTGCAATTCATATGCGTAATTGTCATTTATAATCCAATTCTTTTGAATTTTTAAAATTAGAAAATTATTCTCCACTGTATAATGAGCTTAAATATAGATTATTGTGATCAAATGACTTGAAATTAATGCGCAATCGCGTGAAATTCTCAAATTCTATCCCGAACGCTCATTATTTGCACTTCATGTGTGTCATTGTCATTTATGATCCAATCCTTTTGAATTTTTAAGATTATAAACTCATTCTCCACTGTATAATGAGCTTAAATATACATTATTGTGATCAAATGACTTCAAATTAATGCACAATCGCTTGAAATTCTCCAATTCTGTCCCGAACGCACATTATTTGCACTTAATGTGCGTAATTGTTATTTATAATTCAATCCTTTTGAATTTTTAGGATTATAAACTTATTCTCCACAGTATAATGAGCTTAAATATTGATTATTCTGATCAAATAACTTGAAATGAAAGCACAATCACGTGAAATTCTCAAATGCTGTCCAGAACGCTCATTATTTGCATTTTATGTGCGTAATTGTCATTTGTAATCCAATCATTTTGAATTTTTAAGATTGTAAACTTATTCTTTACTGTATAATGAGCTCAAATATATATTATTGTGATCAAATAACTTGTAATGAATGCACAATCGCTTGAAATTCTCTAATTCTGTCCACAACGCACAATATTTGCAGTTTATGTGCGTAATTGTCATTTATAATCCAATCCTTTTGAATTTTTAAGATTATAAACTTATTCTTTACTGTATAAAGAGCTTAAATATATATTATTGTGATCAAATAACACGTAATGAAAGCACAATCGCTTTAAATTCCCCAATTCTGTCCAGAACGCTCACTATTTGCACTTTATGTACGTAATTGTCATTTATAATCCTATCATTTTGAATTTTTAAGATTATAAACTTATTCTTTACTGTATAAAGAGCATAAATATATATTATTGTGATCAAATAACATGTAATGAATGCACAATTGCTTGAAATTCTACAATTCTGTGCAGGACGCGTATTATTTGCACTTTATGTGCGTAATTCTCATTTATAATCCAATCATTTTGAATTTTTAAGATTATAAACTTTTTCTTTATTGTATAAAGAGCTTAAATATATATTATTGTGATCAAATAACTTGTAATGAATGCACAATCGCTTGAAATTCGCCAATTCTGTCCAGAACGATCATCATTTGCACTTTATGTGCGTAATTGTCATTTATAAAACAATCCTTTTGAATTTTTAAGATTATAAACTTATCTTTTTACTGTATAAAGAGCTTAAATATATATTATTGTGATCAAATAACATTTCATGAATGCACAATAGCGTGAAATTCTCCAATTCTGTCCAGAACACACATTATTTGTAATTTTTGTGCGTAATTGTCATTTATAATCCAATCCTTTTTAATTTTTAAGAGTATAAATTTATTCTACACATTATAATGAGCTTAAATATAGATTATTGTAATCAAATAACTTGAAATGAATGCACAATCGCGGGAAATTCTCCAATTCTGTCCAGAACGCTCACTATTTGCACTTTATGTGTGTAATTGTCATTTATAATCCTATCATTTTGAATTTTTAAGATTATAAACTTATTCTTTACTGTATAAAGAGCTTAAATATATATTATTGTGATCAAATAACTTGAAATGAAAGCTCAATCGCGCGAAATTCTCAAATTCTGTCCAGGACGCTCACTATTTGCACTATACGTGCGTAATTGTCATTTATAATCCTATCATTTTGAATTTTTAAGATTATAAACTTATTCTTTACTGTATAAAGAGCTTAAATATATATTATTGTGATCAAATAACTTGAAATGAAAGCTCAATCGCGCGAAATTCTCAAATTCTGTCGACGCTCACTATTTGCACTTTATGTGCGTAATTGTCATTTATAATCCAATAATTTTGAATTTTTAAGATCATAAACTTATTTTTTACCGTATAAAGAGCTTAAATATATATTATTGTGATCAAATAACACGTAATGAAAGCACAATCGCTTGAAATTCTCCAATTCTGTACAGAACGATCATCATTTGCACTTTATGTGCGTAATTGTCATTTATAATACAATCCTTTTGAATTTTTAAGATTATAAACATATTTTTTTACTGTATAAAGAGCTTAAATATATATTATTGTGATCAAATAACATTTCATGAATGCACAATAGCGTGAAATTCACCAATTCTGTCCAGAACGCACATTATTTGTAATTTTTGTGCGTAATTGTCATTTATAATCCAATCCTATTTAATTTTTAAGATTATAAATTTATTCTACACTTTATAATGAGCTTAAATATAGATTATTGTGATCAAATAACTTGAAATGAAAGCACAATCGCGGGAAATTCTCCAATTCTGTCCAGAACGCTCATCATTTGCACTTTATGTGCGTAATTGTCATTTATAATCCAATCCTTTTTAATTTTTAAGATTATAAACTTATTCTTTACTGCATAAAGAGTTTCGAAATAGATTATTGTGATCAAATAAAATGTAATGAATGCACAATCGCTTGAAATTCTCCAATTTTGTCCAGAACGCACATTATTTGCACTATATGTGCGTAATTGTCATTTATAATCCAATCCTTTTGAATTTTTAAGATTATAAACTTATTCTGTACTGTATAAAGAGCTTAAATATACATTATTGTGATCAAATAACATGTAATGAATGCAAAATCGCTTGAAATTCTCTAATTCTGTCCAGAACGCTCATCATTTGCACTTTATGTGTGTAATTGTCATTTATAATCCAATCCTTTTGAATTTTTAAGATCTTAAACTTATTCTTTATTGTATAAAGAGCTTAAATATATATTATTGTGATCAAATAACATGTAATGAATACACAATCGCTTGAAATTCGCCAATTCTGTCCAGAACGCTCATCATTTGCACTTTATGTGCGTAATTGTCATTTATAATCAAATCCTTTTGAATTTTTAAGATTATAAACTTATTCTTTACGGTATAAAGAGCTTAAATATATATTATTGTGATCAAATAATAGGTAATGAATGCACAATCGCTTGAAATTCTCAAATTCTGTCCAGGACGCTCATCATTTGCACTTTATGTGCGTAATTGTCATTTATAATTCAATCCTTTTGAATTTTTAAGATTATAAACATTTTCTTCACTGTATAATGTGCTTAAATATAGATTATTGTGATCAAATAACTTGTAATGAATGCACAATTGCTTGAAATTCTCCAATTCTGTCCAGAACGCACATTATTTGCAATTTATGTGCGTAATTGTCATTTATAATCCAATCCATTTGAATTTTTAAGATTATAAACTTATTCTCCACAGTATAATGAGCTTAAATATTGATTATTGTGATCAAATAACTTGAAATGAAAGCACAATCGCGTGAAATTCTCAAATACTGTCCAGAACGCTCATTATTTGCAATTTATGTGCGTAATTGTCATTTATAATCCAATCATTTTGAATTTTTAAGATTGTAAACTTATTCTTTACAGTATAAAGAGCTCAAATATATATTATTGTCATCAAATAACATGTAATGAATGCACAATCGCTTGAAATTCTTAAATTCTGTCCACAACGCACAATATTTGCACTTTATGTGCGTAATTGTCATTTATAATCCAATCCTTTTGAATATTTAAGATCATAAACTTATTCTTTACTGTATAAAGAGTTTCAAAATAGATTATTGTGATAAAAAAACATGTCATGAATGCACAATCGCTTGAAATTCTCCAATTCTGTCCAGAACGCTCACTATTTGCACTTTATGTGCGTAATTGTCATTTATAATCCTATCATTTTGAATTTTTAAGATTATAAACTTATTCTTTACTGTATAAAGAGCTTAAATATATATTATTGTGATCAAATAACACGTAATGAAAGCACAATCGCTTGAAATTCTCCAATTCTGTCCAGAACGCTCACTATTTGCACTTTATGTGCGTAATCGTCATTTATAATCCAATCATTTTGAATTTTTAAGATTATAAACTTATTCTTTACTGTATAAAGATCTTAAATATATATTATTGTGATCAAATAACACGTAATGAAAGCACAATCGCTTGAAATTCTCCAATTCTGTCCAGAACGCTCACTATTTGCACTTTATGTGCGTAATCGTCATTTATAATCCTATCATTTTAAATTTTTAAGATTATAAACTTATTCTTTACTGTACAAATATATATTATTGTGATCAAATAACATGTAATGAATGCACAATCGCTTGAAATTCTCCAATTCTCTCCAGAACGCTCATTATTTGCTCTTTATGTGCGTAATTGTCATTTATAATCCTATCATTTTGAATTTTTAAGATTATAAACTTATTCTTTACTGTATAAAAAGCATAAATATATATTATTGTGATCAAATAACATGTAATGAATGCACAATCGCTTGAAATTCACCAATTCTGTCCAGAACGCTCATTATTTGCACTTTAAGTTCGTAATTGTCATTTATAATCCAATTCTTTTGAATTTTCAAGATTATAAACTTATTCTTTACTGTATAAAGAGCATAAATATATATTATTGTGATCAAATAACATGTAATGAATGCACAATCGCTTGAAATTCTCCAATTCTGTCCAGAACGCTCACTATTTGCACTTTATGTGCGTAATTGTCATTTATAATCCTATCATTTTGAATTTTTAAGATTATAAACTTATTCTTTACTGTATAAAGAGCATAAATATATATTATTGTGATCAAATAACATGTAATGAACGCACAATCACTTGAAATTCTCCAATTTTGTCCAGAAGGCTTATTATTTGCACTTTATGTGCGTAATTGTCATTTATAATCCAATCATTTAGAATTTTTAAGATTATAAACTTATACTATACTGTATAAAGAGCTTAAATATATATTATTGTGATCAAATAACATGTAATGAATGCACAATCGCTTGAAATTCTACAATTCTGTCCAGAACGCTTATTATTTGCACTTTATGAGCGTAATTGTCATTTATAATCCAATCCTTTTGAATTTTTAAGATTATAAACTTATTCTTTACTGTATAACGAGCTTAAATATAAATTATTGTGATCAAATAACATTTCATGAATACACAATAGCGTGAAATTCTCCAATTCTGACCAGAACGCACATTATTTGCAATTTTTGTGCGTAATTGTCATTTATAATCCAATCCTTTCGAATCTTTAAGATTACAAACTTATTCTCCACTGTATAATGAGCTTAAATATAGATTATTGTGATCAAATGACTTGAAATTAATGCTCAATCGTTTGAAATTCTCCAATTTTGTCCAGAACGCACATTGTTTGCACTTGATGTGCGTAATTGTCATTTATAATTCAATCCTATTGAATTTTTAAGATTATAAACTTTTTATCCACTGTATATTGAGCTTAAATGTCGATTATTGTGATCAAATAACTTGAAATGAATGCAAAATCGCGTGAAATTCCCAAATTCTGTCCACAACTCCCATTATTTGCACTTTATGTGCGTAATTGTCATTTATAATCCAATAATTTTGAATTTTTAAGATTATAAACTTATTCTTTACTGTATAAAGAGCTTAAATATATATTATTGTGATCAAATAACATGTCATGAATGCACAATCGCGTGAAATTCACCAATTCTGTCCAGAAGGCAAATTATTTGCAATTTTTGTGCGTAATTGTCATTTATAATCCAATCCTTTTGAATTTTTAATATTATAAATTTATTCTCCACTGTATAATGAACTTAAATATAGATTATTGTGATCAAATGACTTGAAATTAATGCACAATCGCTTGAAAATTTTCAATTATGTCCAGAACGCACATTATTTGCACTTGATGTGCGTAATTTTCATTTAAAATCCTATCATTTTGAATTTTTAAGTTCTTCACTGTATAATGTGCTTAAATATAGATTATTGTGATCAAATAACTTGAAATGATGCACAATTGCTTGAAATTCTCCAATTCTGTCCAGAACGCACATTATTTGCAATTTATAATACAATCCTTTTGAATTTTAAAGATTATAAACTTATTCCTTATCTATCGTATTAGGCTTTCAGATTATAAACTTATTCTCCACAGTATAATGAGCTTAAATATTGATTATTGTTATCAAATAACTTGAAATGAAAGCACAATCGCGTGAAATTCTCAAATACTGTCCAGAACGCTCATTATTTGCACTTTATGTGCGTAATTGTTATTTTTAATCCAATCAATTTGAATTTTTAAGATTGTAAACTTATTCTTTACTGTATAAAGAGCTCGAATATATATTATTGTGATCAAATAACATGTAATGAATGCACAATCACTTGAAATTCTCAAATTCTGTCCACAACGCACAATATTTGCACTTTATGTGCGTAATTGTCATTTATAATCCAATCCTTTTGAATTTTTAAGATCATAAACTTATTCTTTACTGTATAAAGAGTTTCAAAATAGATTATTGTGATATAAAAACATGTCATGAATGCATAATCGCTTGAAATTCTCCAATTCTGTCCAAAACGCACATTATTTGCAATTTATGTGCGTAATTGTCATTTATTATCCAATCCTTTCGAATTTTTAAGATTATAAACTTATTCTCCACAGTATAATGAGCTAAAATATAGATTATTGTGATCAAAATACTTGAAATTAATGCACAATCGTGTGAAAATTCACCAATTCTGTCCAGAACGCATATTATTTGCACTTGATGTGCGTAATTGTCATTTATAATTCGATCCTTTTGAATTTTTAAGATTATAAACTTATTCTCCACTGTATAATGAACTTAAATATAGATTATTGTGATCTAATAACTTGAAATGAAAGCACAATCACGTGAAATTCTTAAATTCTGTGCAGAACGCTCATTATTTTCACTTTATGTGGGTAATTGTCATTTATAATCCAATAATTTTGAATTTTTAAGATTATAAGCTTATTATTTACTGAACAAAGAGCTAAAATATTGATTATTGCGATCAAATAACTTGAAATTAAAGCACAATCACTTGAAATTCTCCAATTCTTTCCAGGACGCTCATTAATTGCACTTTATGTGCGTAATTATCATTTATAATCAAATCTTTTTGAATTTTTAAGATTATAAACTTATTCTCCACTGTATAATGAGCTTAAATATAGATTATTGTGATCAAATGACTTGAAATTATTACTCAATCGCGTGAAATTCTCAAAAGCTGTCCAGGACTCTCTTTATTTGCACTTTATGTGCGTAATTGTCATTTATAATCCTATCATTTTGAATTTTTAAGATTATAAACTTATTCTTTACGGTATAAAGAGCTTAAATATATATTATTGTAATCAAATAACTCGTAATAAAAGCGCAATCGCTTGAAATTCTCCAATTCTGTCCAGAACGCTCATTATTTGCACTTTAAGTTCGTAATTGTCATTTATAATCCAATTCTTTTGAATTTTTAAGATTATAAACTTATTCTTTACTGTATAAAGAGCATAAATATATATTATTGTGATCAAATAACATGTAATGAATGCACAATCGCTTGAAATTCTCCAATTCTGTCCAGAACGCTCACTATTTGCACTTTATGTGCGTAATTGTCATTTATAATCCTATCATTTTGAATTTTTAAGATTATAAACTTATTCTTTACTGTATAAAGAGCATAAATATATATTATTGTGATCAAATAACATGTAATGAACGCACAATCACTTGAAATTCTCCAATTTTGTCCAGAAGGCTTATTATTTGCACTTTATGTGCGTAATTGTCATTTATAATCCAATCATTTAGAATTTTTAAGATTATAAACTTATACTATACTGTATAAAGAGCTTAAATATATATTATTGTGATCAAATAACATGTAATGAATGCACAATCGCTTGAAATTCTACAATTCTGTCCAGAACGCTTATTATTTGCACTTTATGAGCGTAATTGTCATTTATAATCCAATCCTTTTGAATTTTTAAGATTATAAACTTTTTTTTTTTTAGAAAACTAGGCAGTAGCTACCTAGAAGAAAGTAAAATAAATAAAAACAAAAGAAATTAAAAACCAATCAGCAGTGTCTAAAGCAATCCTTCGCGCAAAGCCAAATCTCTTGAAATAGGGCGTGTGAAGTACGTCTTTCCTGTCGAAAGGTTCTTGAGTTCCGCTCCTTCCATAAGCTCCAAACACCGCATGAGAGGAAGGTAACTGCAATTTGCTTTTGTTCAGTCGGGACATTTTGCAAAAAGATGTTGAAAGTCGATGGACAATCCTCTTGTGCAATTGGTAGAGGTAAGGAAGTAACAGTATGCAATTGCAGCCAGATTTCCTTAGAGAAGGCACAGTTAAAGAAGAGATGCACTGGTGTCTCCAAAACGTGTGAGGAACAGAGCACACATCCTTGTGTAAAGTTGAAATTCCATCTTAGCAGACGATCCTGAGTAAGTAGTCTGTTACGTAACCAGAAATAGCAAAAGAGTTTGATGGTCGGGGTCAGTTTGAAATTCCATACAACAGGAAGGTCGGTCTTTATGAGCCCAGAGGTTGAAAGGAACTTGTAAGTTGAATTAACAGAGAAGTTTCCTCCAGGGTCCCATTTCCAATTTAACTTGTCACCTGTCTGAAATAACTGAAGCGATTGCAACGCATGGGACAATTGAGTTTGTTGTTGAGTATGCGGCCTCGGCAGAACTAAATGTAAGTTACTTAAGGCTTGCGATAGTGAATAGTTGGGACAATTTGGCAAGTCTGAAGTAGTCAAATTATAGAAAGATTGGACATTACCGTACCCCCAATTGTCGAACCAGAATAGGGGTTTTGTTGCATCTCCTACTGTCCAGACGGTGGAAATTTGGAACAAATATCGCAAGGAAAGTAGACATCGCCAGAAAAAAGAGCCCTGTTTTATCCAACGCAAGGGTTGGGTAGAAAGGTCATGTCGCTGGAAAAGCAAGCTCGCAGTAGATTTCCAAATTGAAGTTCCTTCTGAGTATAGGCGCCACCACCAACGTAGAAGCATTGCCTGATTTTGCAGTTTGAGATTAGTAATGCCAAGGCCACCATAATTTTTAGGTATGCACGCAAGAGCCCAATTAATAAGTGAAACTCCTTTTTTGTTGTTATCTCCTGAAGACCAAATAAAAGATCGCCTTAATTTATCAACCAAGCTTATGAACCATGCTGGTAGGGCAAAACAGGACATAAAATAAACTGGAATTGAAGAAATGACAGAATTGCACAGTTGCAGTCTACCAGCTCGTGAAAGCAATCTTCCCTTCCAACCATCCATCTTTCTCCTGATCTTATCTAGGAGAGGCATAAATGAGGCTTTTGTTGGAGTGTTAGAAGTTAACGGCATACCTAAGTAAGTAATAGGCAGATCTGTTCTTCGAAACCCAAGCGTACCTTGGACCGAGGAAATGATTTCATCTGAAAGGTTCAAAGGGACAAATGAACTTTTCTCATTGTTTATTTTGAGACCTGAGACGTCAGAAAAAAGTCGTAAAACCAGTGCAAGCGTATGAATAGCTGAACCTTTCACAGTGGAAAAGATTAAGGTATCGTCAGCATATTGAAGAATTTGAAAAGGGAAGTTCAATTTTCTTGATAAGGAAACGTCAAGAGACGTTGCAGAAGCTTGGCTCATTTTCGTAAGAACATCAGCAACCAAAATGAACAAATAAGGTGACAAAGGGTCGCCTTGTCGAAGACCTTTTTGATGTTGAAAAGTCCTTCCCTGGATTCCATTTATTAGGACAGAAGACGATGCAGTAGAGACTATTTGTCGGGTCCAGTCCAGGAACTTATTTGGAAATCCTCGTGCTTGTAGAACTGAAAACAGGAAGTTCCAGTTTACTGAATCAAATGCTTTTGAGAAGTCAAGTTTCAGAAGAATTGCCGGTTCTCCAGAAGTTATTAGGTGATGCAAAATTTCCCTTGCAGAGATGAAGTTTTCAGCAATAAACCTACCTTTGATAAAACCCGTTTGATTAGAGGAGACTAGAGAGGAAATGAAATGCTGAAGCCTAATTGTCAGGACCTTAGAAAGGAGTTTTGGTATGTAAGAGATTACACTAATTGGACGAAAGTCAGATAGTGTAATCGAAACATCTTTCTTTGGTATGAGAACAATATTGGCTTTATTAAAAACTTTGAGATCTAAGGTTCCATCATAAAAATCAGAGAAAATTTGGAAGATGTTACCATTTAAGGAACTCCAAAAAATTTTTGCAAATTCATTAGGCAACCCGTCCGGTCCACTGGCTTTACCATTTGAAAGTTTCATAACAGCATGTTTGATTTCAAGAAGAGAGAAAGGCGCATCCAGGGAATCTAGAGTGAAGTCTTCTGAATACAGAGTGGAAGGATGGAAAGGTAGAACAGTGGAAGATGTCCCCAGAGAAGAAGTAAAGAAATCAGTAAAGGCATTTATAATACTTGTTGAATCACGTAAGACATCACCTTGGACTTGGATTTCTGAAATCAATTTTTTTGCTGCCCTAGCAGAAGCAAAAGAATGAAAAAAGGCTGTGTTTCTGTCACCTAATTTAACCCAATTACACCTAGATCGTTGCTGCCATCTGTCCTCTGAAATTCTAGAAAGTTCAAAAGCACGTTCTTTAATTTTGATCCTTAGCCAAAATTCTAAAGCAGTGAGTGTGCGTGCTTCTTCTAACTTGTCGAAGAAGGAGATAAAAAACTTACAATTTTTAAGATGCGTATCGGCACTAGAGAAGGAGAGATTGTGCCAACTTCTAGCTTTTTTGTGGAGCACGGCAAGACGAGAATAGAAATCAGAAAGTGGTCGATCAGAAGCCGTTTGTTGGGACCACACAGCAGCAGCTAAGTTGCTGAAATCAGAAAACCGGAACCAGAACCTTTCGAGGCGGTAAGGTGAAGGTTGTGTAGGGTATTGTCGACAATGTAAAATAAGTGGGCAGTGGTCTGACACGACCATCGCAAGCGGTTCGAGAGTGATCAGGGGAAAATGTTGGACCCATGTAGTAGTAAGAAAAACACGATCGAGCCTAGAGAGCGACGGAGAAGGCTGTTTATTACTCCAAGTAAACCGTTTATTTCGTAGAGGTATATCCACTAGTTGTAAGTCATTGATAAGATCATTGAAACATTCCATCATATTAAAATCTGTTGCTAAGTTTGAGCGATCTATTATCCATCTTACAACGTTAAAATCACCTAACAAAATCCATGGAACTGAGTATAAAGAGGCAGTCAATCTAATTTCCTGGAAGAGTTGCAAGCGCAGATTGTCACGGTGAGGTCCATAAACATTAGTAATTAGAATTTTATTGTCAGTTCGGGTATCTAATAGTAAAGCAGAACAAGTGAAATTAGTGACCCAAGAAGAGAGTAGAGTAAAATAACGTTTCCAAGCAATACAACAACCGCCTTTTGAATGAACAGCATCTAAGGTAACTAAAGGAAAATGAAAGTAAGAAGGGCAGAACAATTGTGCCTGATTAACAGAAATTGAGGAGAGTTTAGTCTCTTGCAAACAAAAAATATCACACCGTGAAGAACGGATAGTCTCTCTAACAACCTTACATTTAGCCGAATCACCTAATCCTCTAACATTCCAGTTCAACATCTTAAATTTCTTAAATCCTTGTAAATCCATAAGAAAACCAAAACATAACACAAGATTAGAAAACAAGAAGAGAAAACAAGAAGCAATTCGAATGGCGTGGGAAGCTATTCTTCAATCGATTCTAGTTCATCAGATGTCGCAGCATCAAAGATTAAACCATAGTCACCAATTGGTCCTGCATAATGTTTGTTACGGGCTGTATTTATTGGGCCCAAACGTTTTTTGATGCCAGAGGTTGAAGCAGCATAAGGGTCGAAATCTGCAGAACCTACTACTGCAGATTTGCTAGCTGAGCTCTTAGAGAGACGCTGGTGTTGGGCTCCAAGACGGTTTGCATCATTGTAAGTTATTCTTTGCTTTTTAGGCCCAACAGAATCCTGGCCCAAAGAAGAATCCAAGATATTTTTAGGAATTGTCAAAGTTGGGATACCAATTAAGCCAGCTATATCCAAACTTTCAGCATAAACAAGGGGTACATCATAAAAATCTGAAGGATTTGCCATAGGCAGAGAAGCATGTGACTTTGACTTATTTTGAACCTTTAAAGCTTTACTAGAGGGAGTGGGAGCAGAAGTCAAAGGTACCAAAAGTTGGTCATTATGTAAATTGGGAACTATAAGTTCCTCGGGAGCAGAGAGAGACAATTGGTTGGTCATATTCGGTACAATTGAGGAAACAAACGTCTCAACCCTAGCATGCGTGGAGATGGGGACAATTGACATGTCAGGACCCGTTTCAACAAGACAAAGCTCATCATGTACCGTAGTTACCTCTTTGGTGAAAATATTTTCTTTGGCAAAGTTTCAGGGAAAAGTATTTGAACATCTAGAACCCTACTTGGAGTAGGAGGTACACAACGTTTAGGAGAAAGAGAAAGTACCTGCATAAAGTCGCGTGGCCTTTTTTCTGCTTGGCATTTCACATTGAAATCCGTACCGTCCCTCCTTGTGTGAACTTGATTTTCTGCGGCGGTGTGAACATGTTGCTTTTGTGCTGCATGTACGGCACGCTGTTGTGCGTTGTTGCGCCTGACTGCCTCCCTATCACCTGCCATTGCTGCAACCATGTCTGGTGGTAACTGACTAAGATCAACACCTCGTAGAATCTCTTTTAACGCCGGTAAATCTATAGTTAGTCGTTCGCCGTCAATCAACCATCGTGCTTCAGTGCTCGAACCATTGGACTGGGAGGAAGAGGAAGTAAAGTTACCAAGTGGTTGGCTGCGGCGCTCTGAGGGTCTTTTTGAGGTCCGTGGTGGCTACAGCAACCCCCCAAACATCCAAATTGTCTACGGTAGTTGATTGAACAGAGCCCAGAAAAAGTCCAAAAGAACTTATCGCCTTACTGACATTAGCTTCATGCCATAATTCAGTAGGGATCCCAACGAGCTCGAGCCAGATGGTATAGGATGGTATAACCACTTCTTTGTCCAACAATGGGGACCAGAGCTGGGCGTCGAAGCCTGATTTCCAAAAGCTTTCCGGTAGAGCCAGACAAAGATCAAGATTGCTGATAGAAGGAGGGGGCACGACTAAGTATTTCCGTCCAGGCAGTTGCGCAACAGACAAATCGAAGACATTAACAAGACCAGTTGCAGCAAATTCGCTTGCAACTTGATCAAGAGACATCTCAACATCAGAATTAAGTGGAGGGGAGAAGATGATAGCTTTAGTAAGACGGTCTAACTCATGATAATAACCGTCATCTCTTGGAATGAAACAAGAGATGAGGTCGGGCCGTTCAGAGTCATTAGGCATTAAAGGTGAGTTTGTGGGATAGGAACCATCAAGGAGGTGTTCAAAATCAGGTTCCCTATGAATAAAATTAGGTTTATTTGCCGAGATAACAGGTGGTTGTTTTGGGGGAGCTGGGTGGTGAAAAATTTGGTGCTTTGGCTGCTGCTGCACAACACGATGGGTTTGAGGTTTGAGGCACTTGTAGTAAGTGTGTCCAACGTCACCACAGTTGGCACAAGAGGGACGGTTCTTGCACGTAGCAATGACATGACCGGTCATGAAACAGCGGAAACAACGACCATTCCACTCAGCACGGCTAGGAGAAGGTGGGAAATGAAGAGGAGTTGGGCTGTGTGGGGAAATGAAAGTGAAAGGAGCCGTGGTGTTAGGGGAGGGCCTGTTAAGGGGCATGGAGGAGATTTTGGAGAGGGGTTTAGCCTTCGGTTGTTGTGATAGCATAGTGGAGGGAGGGGGCAGAGGCAGGAGAGGCTTGCTAGAGGGAGGGGCGATGGCACGTGGAGGAGCAGACATGAGAGGAACATTGGCACGTTGTGGGGGAGATATGGAACGAGGGGTTGCAACAACCTGAGCAAAAGTCTGGCGAGCCGGGTAGGGACGGTAGACCTGAGCTTGTTGAGGAGGGGTTTGTTGGTAGGGGCGTTGGGGGGCCGTACGACGGCGGTGTTGAACAGTTTGCCAACCTTCAGCGTCCATCTCTTGAAATCGCCTGGGAATCGCCTGTTGGGGAGCTCTCCGTACTGTGCTTTACTATATCTAAGGTCGTAAGATGCATAGTTTACTGATTATAAACTTATTCTTTACTGTATAACGAGCTTAAATATAAATTATTGTGATCAAATAACATTTCATGAATACACAATAGCGTGAAATTCTCCAATTCTGACCAGAACGCACATTATTTGCAATTTTTGTGCGTAATTGTCATTTATAATCCAATCCTTTCGAATCTTTAAGATTACAAACTTATTCTCCACTGTATAATGAGCTTAAATATAGATTATTGTGATCAAATGACTTGAAATTAATGCTCAATCGTTTGAAATTCTCCAATTTTGTCCAGAACGCACATTGTTTGCACTTGATGTGCGTAATTGTCATTTATAATTCAATCCTATTGAATTTTTAAGATTATAAACTTTTTATCCACTGTATATTGAGCTTAAATGTCGATTATTGTGATCAAATAACTTGAAATGAATGCAAAATCGCGTGAAATTCCCAAATTCTGTCCACAACTCCCATTATTTGCACTTTATGTGCGTAATTGTCATTTATAATCCAATAATTTTGAATTTTTAAGATTATAAACTTATTCTTTACTGTATAAAGAGCTTAAATATATATTATTGTGATCAAATAACATGTCATGAATGCACAATCGCGTGAAATTCACCAATTCTGTCCAGAAGGCAAATTATTTGCAATTTTTGTGCGTAATTGTCATTTATAATCCAATCCTTTTGAATTTTTAATATTATAAATTTATTCTCCACTGTATAATGAACTTAAATATAGATTATTGTGATCAAATGACTTGAAATTAATGCACAATCGCTTGAAAATTTTCAATTATGTCCAGAACGCACATTATTTGCACTTGATGTGCGTAATTTTCATTTAAAATCCTATCATTTTGAATTTTTAAGTTCTTCACTGTATAATGTGCTTAAATATAGATTATTGTGATCAAATAACTTGAAATGATGCACAATTGCTTGAAATTCTCCAATTCTGTCCAGAACGCACATTATTTGCAATTTATAATACAATCCTTTTGAATTTTAAAGATTATAAACTTATTCCTTATCTATCGTATTAGGCTTTCAGATTATAAACTTATTCTCCACAGTATAATGAGCTTAAATATTGATTATTGTTATCAAATAACTTGAAATGAAAGCACAATCGCGTGAAATTCTCAAATACTGTCCAGAACGCTCATTATTTGCACTTTATGTGCGTAATTGTTATTTTTAATCCAATCAATTTGAATTTTTAAGATTGTAAACTTATTCTTTACTGTATAAAGAGCTCGAATATATATTATTGTGATCAAATAACATGTAATGAATGCACAATCACTTGAAATTCTCAAATTCTGTCCACAACGCACAATATTTGCACTTTATGTGCGTAATTGTCATTTATAATCCAATCCTTTTGAATTTTTAAGATCATAAACTTATTCTTTACTGTATAAAGAGTTTCAAAATAGATTATTGTGATATAAAAACATGTCATGAATGCATAATCGCTTGAAATTCTCCAATTCTGTCCAAAACGCACATTATTTGCAATTTATGTGCGTAATTGTCATTTATTATCCAATCCTTTCGAATTTTTAAGATTATAAACTTATTCTCCACAGTATAATGAGCTAAAATATAGATTATTGTGATCAAAATACTTGAAATTAATGCACAATCGTGTGAAAATTCACCAATTCTGTCCAGAACGCATATTATTTGCACTTGATGTGCGTAATTGTCATTTATAATTCGATCCTTTTGAATTTTTAAGATTATAAACTTATTCTCCACTGTATAATGAACTTAAATATAGATTATTGTGATCTAATAACTTGAAATGAAAGCACAATCACGTGAAATTCTTAAATTCTGTGCAGAACGCTCATTATTTTCACTTTATGTGGGTAATTGTCATTTATAATCCAATAATTTTGAATTTTTAAGATTATAAGCTTATTATTTACTGAACAAAGAGCTAAAATATTGATTATTGCGATCAAATAACTTGAAATTAAAGCACAATCACTTGAAATTCTCCAATTCTTTCCAGGACGCTCATTAATTGCACTTTATGTGCGTAATTATCATTTATAATCAAATCTTTTTGAATTTTTAAGATTATAAACTTATTCTCCACTGTATAATGAGCTTAAATATAGATTATTGTGATCAAATGACTTGAAATTATTACTCAATCGCGTGAAATTCTCATAAGCTGTCCAGGACTCTCTTTATTTGCACTTTATGTGCGTAATTGTCATTTATAATCCTATCATTTTGAATTTTTAAGATTATAAACTTATTCTTTACGGTATAAAGAGCTTAAATATATATTATTGTAATCAAATAACTCGTAATAAAAGCGCAATCGCTTGAAATTCTCCAATTCTGTCCAGAACGCTCGCTATTTGCACTTTATGTGCGTAATTGTCATTTCTAATCCTATCATTTTGAATTTTTAAGATTATAAACTTATTCTTTACTGTATAAAGACCATAAATATATATTATTGTGATCAAATAACATGTAATGAATGCACAATCGCTTGAAATTCTCCAATTCTTTTCAGAACGCTTATTATTTTCACTTTATGTGCTTAATTGTCAGTTATAATCCAATCATTTTGAATTTTTAAAATTATAAACTTATTCTTTACTGTATAAAGAGCTTAAATATACATTATTGTGATCAAATAACATATAATGAATGCAAAATCGCTTGAAATTCTCTAATTCTGTCCAGAACGCTCATCATTTGCACTTTATGTGTGTAATTGTCATTTATAATCCAATCCTTTTGAATTTTTAAGATTATAAACTTATTCTTTACGGTATAAAGAGCTTAAATATATATTATTGTGATCAAATAACATTTCATGAATGCACAATGGCGTGAAATTCTCCAATTCTGTCCAGAATGCACATTATTTGCAATTTTTGTGCGTAATTGTCATTTATAATCCAATACTTTTGAATTTTTAAGATTATAAACTTATTCTCCACTGTATAATGAGATTAAATATAGATTATTGTGATCAAATAACATGTAATTAAAGCACAATCGCTTGAAATTCTCCAATTCTGTCCAGAACGCTCACTATTTGCACTTTATGTGCTTAATTTTCATTTATAATCCTATCATTATGAATTTTTAAGATTATAAACTTATTCTTTACTTTATAAAGAGTATAAATATAGATTATTGTGATCAAATAACATGTAATGAATTCTCAATCACTTGAAATTCTCTAATTCTGTCCAGAACGCTTATTATTAGCACTTTATGTGCGTAATTGTCATTTATAATCCAATCATTTTTAATTTTTAAGACAATATACTTATTCACCACTGTATAATGAGCTTAAATATAGATTATTGTGATCAAATGACTTTAATTTAATGCTCAATCGCTTGAAATTTTCCAATTTTGTCCAGAACGAACATTGTTTGCACTTTATGTGCGTAATTGTCATTTATAATTCAATCCTTTTGAATTTTTAAGATTATAAACTTATTCTTTACTGTATAAAGAGTTTCAAAATAGATTATTGTGATCAAATAACATGTCATGAATGCACAATCGCGTGAAATTCTCCAATTCTGTCCAGAACGCACATTATTTGTAATTTTTGTGCGTAATTGTCATTTGTAATCCAATCCTTTTGAATTTTTAAGATTATAAATTTATTCTCCACTGTATAATGAACTTAAATATAGATTATTGTGATCAAATGACTTGAAATTAATGCACAATCGCTTGAAATTCTCCAATTCTGTCCAGAACGCTCACTATTTGCACTTTATGTGCGTAATTGTCATTTATAATCCAATCATTTTGAATTTTTATGATTATAAATTTATTCTTTAGTGTATACAGAGCTTAAATATATATTATTGTGATCAAATAGCATTTAATGAATGCACAATCGCTTGAGATTCTCCAATTCTGTCCAGAACGCTCATTATTTGCTCTTTATGTCCGTTATTGTCATTTATAATCCAATCCTCTTAAATTTTTAAGATTATAAACTTATTCTCCACTGTATAATGAGCTTAAATATATATTATTGTGACCAAATGACTTGAAATTAATGCTCACTCGCTTGAAATTCCCCAATTCTGTTCAGAACGCACACTATTTGCACTTGATGTGCGTAATTGTCATTTATAATTCAATCCTTTTGAACTTTTAAGATTATAAACTTATTCTCCACTGTATAATTTGCTTAAATATAGATTATTGTGATCAAATAACTTGAAATGAAAGCATAATCGCTTGAAATTCTTCAATTCTGTCAAGAACGCGCATTATTTGCAATTCATATGCGTAATTGTCATTTATAATCCAATTCTTTTGAATTTTTAAAATTAGAAAATTATTCTCCACTGTATAATGAGCTTAAATATAGATTATTGTGATCAAATGACTTGAAATTAATGCGCAATCGCGTGAAATTCTCAAATTCTATCCCGAACGCTCATTATTTGCACTTCATGTGTGTCATTGTCATTTATGATCCAATCCTTTTGAATTTTTAAGATTATAAACTCATTCTCCACTGTATAATGAGCTTAAATATACATTATTGTGATCAAATAACTTGAAATGAAAGCATAATCACTTGAAATTCTTCAATTCTGTCAAGAACGCACATTATTTGCAATTTATGTGCGTAATTGTCATTTATAATCCAATTCTTTTGAATTTTTAAGATTATAAACTTAATCTCCACTGTATAATGAGCTTAAATATAGATTATTGTGATCAAATGACTTCAAATTAATGCACAATCGCTTGAAATTCTCCAATTCTGTCCCGAACGCACATTATTTGCACTTAATGTGCGTAATTGTTATTTATAATTCAATCCTTTTGAATTTTTAAGATTATAAACTTATTCTCCACAGTATAATGAGCTTAAATATTGATTATTCTGATCAAATAACTTGAAATGAAAGCACAATCGCGTGAAATTCTCAAATGCTGTCCAGAACGCTCATTATTTGCATTTTATGTGCGTAATTGTCATTTATAATCCAATCATTTTGAATTTTTAAGATTGTAAACTTATTCTTTACTGTATAATGAGCTCAAATATATATTATTGTGATCAAATAACATGTAATGAATGCACAATCGCTTGAAATTCTCTAATTCTGTCCACAACGCACAATATTTGCACTTTATGTGCGTAATTGTCATTTATAATCCAATCCTTTTGAATTTTTAAGATCATAAACTTATTCTTTACTGTATAAAGAGTTTCAAAATAGATTATTGTGATAAAAAAACATGTCATGAATGCATAATCGCTTGAAATTCTCCAATTCTGTCCAAAACGCACATTATGTGCAATTTATGTTCGTAATTGTCATTTATTATCCAATCCTTTCGAATTTTTCAGATTATAAACTTATTCTCCACTGTATGATGAACTTAAATATAGATTATTGTGATCTAATAACTTGAAATGAAAGCACAATCGCGTGAAATTCTCAAATTCTGTCCAGAACGCTCATTATTTTCACTTTATGTGCGTAATTGTCATTTATAATCCAATAATTTTGAATTTTTAAGATTATAAACTTATTATTTACTTTATAAAGAGCTAAAATATTGATTATTGTGATCAAATAACTTTAAATTAAAGCACAATCGCTTGAAATTCTCCAATTCTGTCCAGGATGCTCATTAATTGCACTTTATGTGTGTAATTATCATTTATAATCCAATCCTTTTGAATTTTTAAGATTATAAACTTATTCTCCACTGTACAATGAGCTTAAATATAGATTATTGTGATCAAATGATTTGAAATTATTGCTCAATCGCTTGAATTCTCCAATTCTGTCCAGAACGCACATTATTTGTACTTGATGTTCGTAATTGTCATTTATAATTCAATCCTTTTGAATTTTTAAGATTATAAACTTATTCTCCACTTTCTGGATTCATTCTAAATCATTTCATCACAATAATCTATATTTAAACTCTCTATACTGTATAGAATATCATTTATATGTTATATATTCAAAATTATCGGATTATACAATCTAATTATGCAAATAAATTGCATATAATACAATTCTGAGTATCATTTGTGTATTTCAATCCTTTCGGTATCCATTCTAAATCATTTCATCACAATATTCTATATTTAAACACTTTATACTGTATAGAATAATTCATTTGAGCATTGCCATCGTTTTTGGTTTTAATCTAAGTAATTTCAATACCATAATCTACACTTAAACTTTTTATACTGTCTAGAATATGATTCATATGTTATATACTTAAAAAGATAAGATTACACATGCTAATTACGCATATAAAGTGCAAATAATGCGATTCTAAGATCATTGGAGCATCTCAATTGTTTCTGTGTTCATTCTAAGTCATTTCATATCAATAATCTATATTTAAGCTTTTTATACTGTATAGAATATGATTCATATGTTATTTATTCAATAATATTGGATTATACATGCTAATTACGCTCATAAAGTTCAAATAATGCAATTTTGAGTATCATTTGAGCATTTAAATTATTATTCTAAGTCATTTCATTACAATAATATGCATTTTAAACTCTTTATTCTGTATAGAATAAGATACATATGTTATTTATTCAAAAACATTGGATTATACGTGCTAGTTATGAATATAAAGTGCAAATAATGCAATTCTGAGTATCATTTGTGTCTTTCAATCGTTTCTGTATTCATTCTAAATCATTTCATCACGATATAGATCACAATAATCTATATTTAAACTCTTTATATTGTATAATATATAATTCATATGTTATTTGCTGAAATAGATTGGATTATACATGCTAATTATGCATATATATTGCAAATAATGCAATTCTGAGTATCATTTGAGTATTTCTATCGTTTCTGTATTCATTCTAAATCATTTCATTACAATAATCTTTTTTTAAACTCTCTATATTGTCTAGAAAAAGATTCATATGTTATTTACACAAAAAGATTGGATTACACATGCTAATTACGCATACAAAATGCAAATAATGCAATACTGAAATCAATTTGAGCATTTCAATCGTTTCTGGACTCATTCCAAGTCATTTCATCACAGTAATTTAAATTTAAATTCTTTATACTCTCTAGAATAGCATTCATATGTTATTTATTCTAAAAGATTGGATTATACATACTAATTATGCTTATAAAGTGTAAATAATGCAATTTTCTTTATCATTCGAGCATTTCAATCGTTTCTGGATTCCTTATTCTTCATTTCAACACAATAATCTAAATTTAAACTTTTAAAACGTTTTAGAGTATGATTCATATGTTGTTTATTCAAGAAAATGGATTATATATGCTAATTACGCTTATAAATTTAAAATAATGCAATTCTAAGTATGATTTGAGAATTTAAAATGTTTCTGAATTCATTCTAAGTCGTTTGATCACCATAATCTATATTTAAACACTTTATACTCTACAGAATATGATTCATAGGTTATATATTCGAAAACATTAGATTATACAAGCAAATTCTGAGTATAAATTGCAAATAATGCAATTCTGAGTAACGTTTGAGTATTTCAATCGTTTCTGGATTCATTCTAAATCATTTCATCACAATAATCTACATTTAAACACTTTTATACTGTATAGAATATGATTCATATGCTATATATTGAAAAACATTGGATTATACATGCAAATTCTGAATATAAATTGCAAATAATATAATTCTGAGTATCGTTTGAGTATTTCAATCGTTTCTGGATTCATTCTAAATCATTTCATCACAATAATCTATATTTAAACTCTCTATACTGTATAGAATATCATTTATATGTTATATATTCAAAATTTTCGGATTATACAATCTAATTATTCAAATAAATTGCATATAATACAATTCTGAGTATCATTTGTGTATTTCAATCCCTTCGGTATCCATTCTAAATCATTTCATCACAATATTCTACATTTAAACTCTTTATACTGTATAGAATATAATTCATATGTTATTTACTGAAAAAGATTGGATCTTACATGCTAATTATGCATATAGTGTGCAAATAATGCAATTCTGAGTATCATTTGAGCATTTCAATCGTTTCTGAATTCATCCTAAGTCATTTCAACACAATAATCTGTATTTAAACTATACTCTCTAGAATATGATTCATACATTTTTTATTCAAATATATTAGATTACACATGCTAATTACGCATATAATTTGCAAATAATGCAATTCCGAATATCATTTGAGCATTGCCATCGTTTTTGGATTCATTCTAAGTAATTTCAATACCATAATCTACACTTAAACTTTTTATACTGTCTAGAATATGATTCATATGTTATATACTCAAAAAGATAAGATTACACATGCTAATTACGCATATAAAGTGCAAATAATGCGATTCTAAGATCATTGGAGCATCTCAATTGTTTCTGTGTTCATTCTAAGTCATTTCATATCAATAATCTACATTTAAGCTTTTTATACTAACTGGAATATGATTCATATGTTATTTATTCAATAATATTGGATTATACAGGCTAATTACGCTCATAAATTTCAAATTATGCAATTTTGAGTATCATTTGAGCATTTAAATCATTTCTGAATTCATTCTAAGTCATTTCATTATAATAATATGCATTTTAAACTCTTTATTCTGTATAGAATAAGATACATATGTTATTTATTCAAAAACATAGGATTATACGTGCTAATTATGAATATAAAGTGCAAATAATGCAATTCTGAGTATCATTTGTGTATTTCAATCATTTCTGTATTCATTCTAAATCATTTCATCACAATATAGATCACAATAATCTATATTTAAACTCTTTATATTGTATAATATATAATTAATATGTTATTTACTAAAATAGATTGGATTATACATGCTAATTATGCAAATATATTGCAAATAATGCAATTCTGAGTATCATTTGAGTATTTCAATCGTTTCTGTATTCGTTCTAAATCATTTCATTACAATAATCTATATTTAAACTCTCTATATTGTCTAGATAAAGATTCATATGTTATTTACACAAAAAGATTGGATTACACATGCTAATTACGCATACAAAATGCAAATACTGCAATACTGAGATCATTTGAGCATTTCAATCGTTTCAGTACTCATTGCAAGTCATTTCATCACAGTAATTTAAATTTAAATTCTTTATACTCTCTAGAATAGCATTCATATGTTATTTATTTTAAAAGATTTAATTATATATGCTAATTACGCTTATAAAGTGTAAATAATGCAATTTTCTTTGTCATTCGAGCATTTCAATCGTTTCTGGATTCCTTCTACTTCATTTCAACACAATAATCTAAATTTAAACTTTTTAAACGGTTTAAAGTATGATTCATATGTTATTTATTCAAAAAAATGGATTATATATGCTAATTACGCTTATAAATTGAAAATAATGCAATTCTGAGTATGATTTTGAGAATTTAAAATGTTTCTGAATTCATTCTGAGTCATTTGATCACCATAATCTACATTTAAACACTTTATACTCTACAGAATATGATTCATAGGTTATATATTAAAAAACATTGGATTATACATGCAAATTCTGAGTATAAATTGCAAATAATGCAATTCTGAGTAACATTTGAGTATTTCAATCGTTTCTGGATTCATTCTAAATCATTTCATCACAATAATCTACATTTAATCACTTTTATACTGTATAGAATATTATTCATATGGTATATATTCAAAAACATTGGATTATACATGCAAATTCTGAATATAAATTGCAAATAATATAATTCTAAATAACGTTTGAGTATTTCAATCGTTTCTGGACTCATTCTAAATCATTTCATCATAATAATCTATATTTAAACTCTATATACTGTATAGAATATCATTTATATGTTATATATTCAAAATTATCGGATTATACAATCTATTTATGCAAATAAATTGCATATAATACAATTCTGAGTATCATTTGTGTATTTCAATCGTTTCGGTATTCTTTCTAAATCATTTCATCACAATATTCTATATTTAAACTCTTTATACTGTATAGAATATAATTCATATGTTATTTACTGAAAAAGATTGGATTATACATGTTAATTATGCATATATATTGCAAATAATGCAATTCTGTGTATCATTTGAGCATTTCAATCGTTTCTGGATTCATTCTAAATCATTTCATCGCAATAATCTATATTTAAACTCCTTATACTGTATAGAATATAATTCATATGTTATTTATTTAAAAACATTGGATTATACATGCTAATTTTGCATATAAAGTGCAAATAATGCAATTCGGAGTATCATTTGAGCATTTTAATCGTTTCTCGATTCATTCTAAGTCATTTCATCACAATAATCTATATTTAAACTCTTGAAACTGTCTAGAATACGATTCATATGTTATTTACAAATATTGCATTAGAAATGCTAATTTTGCATATATAGTGCAAATATACAATTCTGAGCATCATTTGAGCTTTTCGATCATTTCTGGATTCATTCAAAATCTTTTCATCGCAATAATCTATATTTAAATACTTTATGCTGTCAAGAATATGATTCCTATGTTATATATTAAAAAAGATTGGATTATACATGCTAATTACGCATATAAATTGCAAATAATGCAATTCTGAGTATCATTTGAGTTTTGCAATCGTTTCTGGATTCATTCTATGTCATTTCATTGA
Organism: Rhynchospora pubera; assembly: GCA_028095005.1. Lineage (NCBI taxonomy): Eukaryota > Viridiplantae > Streptophyta > Magnoliopsida > Poales > Cyperaceae > Rhynchospora > Rhynchospora pubera. Next base: position 26,652 of record JAMFTS010000229.1, read on the forward strand.
AATAATCAACATTTAAACTGTTTATACTGTCTAAAATAATATTCATATGTTATTTACACAAAAAGATTGGTTTACACATGCTAATTACGTATACAAAGTGCAACTAATGCAATACTGAGATCATTTGAGCATCTCAATTGTTTCAGGATTCATTCCAAGTCATTTCATCACAGTAAAATAAATTTAAACTCTTTATACTCTCTAGAATATGATTCATATGTTATTTATTCAAAAAGATTGGATTATACATACTAATTAAGCTTATAAAGTGGAAATAATGCAATTCTCTGTATCATTTGAGCATTTCAATCATTTCTGGATTCCTTCTAATTCATTTCAACGCAATAATTTACATTTAAACTATTTAGAATATGATTCATATATTATTTATTAGAAAAATGGATTATATATGCTACTTAAATCGTTTCTTAATTCATTCGAGCATTTAAATCGTTTCTTAATTCATTCTAAGTCATTTGATCACAATAGTCTACATTTAAACTCTTTACGCTTTATATAATATGATTCATTTGTTATATACTAAAGAACATTGGATTATACAAGCTAATTATGAATATAAATTTCAAATAATGCAATTCTGAGTAACGTTTGAGTATTTTAATCGTTTCTGGATACATTCTAAATCATTTCATCACAATAATCTATATTTAAACTCTTTATACCGTCTAGAATACGATTCATATGTTATTTATTAAAATAATTGGATTATACTTACTAATTAAGTATATACATTACAAATAATTCAATTATGAGTATCATTTGAGGTTTGAGAGCGTTTATGGATTCATTCTATGTCATTTTAAAATAATAATCTATATTTGAACTCTTTATACTGTATAGAATATAATTCATCTGTTATTAATTCAATATCATTGGATTATACATGCTAATTATGAATATAAATTGCAAATAAAGCAATTGTCAGTATCATTTGAGCATTTCCATCGTTTTTGGATTTATTCTAAGTCATTTCATCACAATAATCTATATTTAAACTATTTATATTGTCTAGAATATGATTCATAAGTTATTTACTCAAAATGATGTGATTATACATTCTAATTATGCATATATAGTGCAAATAATGCAATTCTAAGTATCATTTGAGCATTTTTTATCGTTTCTGGATTCATTCTAAGTCTTTTCATCACAATAATATACATTTAAACACTTTATACTGTCGATTCATATGTTATTTACCCAAAAATATTGGATTATACTTGCTAATTACGCATATAAATTGCAAATAATGCAATTCTGAGTATCATTTGAGGTTTGCAATCATTTCTGGATTCATTCTAAGTAATTTCATTGCAATAATCTACATTTAAACTCTTCATACTGTCTAGAATATGATTCTTATGTTATTTACTCAAAAAGATTGGATAACACATGCTAATTTCACATATAAAGTGCAAATAACACAATTCTGAGTATCATTTGTGCATTTCAATCCTTTCTGGATTAATTCTAAGTCATTTCAACAAAATAATCTCCATTTAAACTCTTTATACTGTCTATAATATGATTCATATGTTATTCATTCAAAAAGATTTAAAATATACATGCAAATTATGCTTATAAAGTGCAAATAATGCAATTCAGAGTGTCATTTGATCATTTCAATCGTTTTTGGATTCATCCTAAGTCATTTCATCACTATAATCTATATTTAAACTATTTATACTGTCTAGAATATGATTCATTTATTATTTATTCAAAAAGATTGGATTACACATGCTAATTACGCATATAAGTGCAAATAATGCAATTCGGATTATCATTTGAGCATTGCAATCGTTTCTGGATTCATTCTAAGTTATTTCATCGCAATAATCTGCACTTAAAATTATTATACTGTCTAGAATATTATTCATATGTTATTTACTCAAAAATATCAGATTACACATGCTAATTACGCATATAAAGTGCAAATAATGCAATTCTAAGTCATAATAATCTACATTTAAACTCTTTATACTGTCTATAATATGATTCATATGTTATTTATTCAAAAAATTAAAATATACATGCTAACTACGTTTCTGAATTCACTCTAAGTCAATTCATCACAATAATCTTCATTCTAAGTATTTGAATCATTTATGCATTCATTCTAAATCATTTCAGCACAATAATCTTCATTTAAGCTCCAAATATGATATATAATATGATTCAGATCTTACTTATTCAAAAAGATTGCATAAACATAACAATTACGCATATAAAGTGCACAATGCTTATTCTGAGTATCATTCGAGCATTTCAATTGTTTTTGCATTCATTCTAAATCATTTCAATACAATGATCTATATTTAAACTCTCTATATGGTCTATAGTATGATTCATATCTTACTCAATCAAGAAGATTGCATTATACATAGAAATTACGCATAAAAAAGTATGCATAATACTTATCTGATTATCATTTGAGCATTTCAATTGTTTCTGCATTTATTCTAAGTCATTTCAAAATAATAATCTATATGTAAATTTTCTATACGGTCTAGAATATGATTCAGATCTTACTTATTCAAAAAGATTGCATTATACACAGTAATTACTCATATAAAGTGCATAATGCTTATTTGAATATTATTTGAGCATTTCAGTCGTTTCTGCATTAATTCTAAGTCATTTCAACACAATAATCTATATTTAAACTCTCTATAAGGTCTAGAATATGATTCAGATCTTACTTATTCAAAAAAAAATTGCATTATACATAGGAATTACGTATATAAAGTGTGCATAATGCTTATCCGCATAGCTGAAAAAAAGTGATGTGCTTATCCACTCGGCACAATTTAAAAAAAAAAATTTAAGTGCTTCCAAAACATAGCACCGCTTATCTTAAAAAATACATATGTGATATTGTGCTCTTTGCAAAAAAAAAAAAAAATTTAAGACGGCCTCGGCATACCAGGTCAATGATACAACAAACTACTGCTCAATTTACATCACGCGAAACGCGATGGTATAGCTAGTTATACTCAAATAGATGACTTCGCGTGATGCTATAGCTAATTATACTCAAATAGATGACACTAGAATGCCTGACCGATGCATAAACCAATATTCAGAAGCCGGCTAGCTTTAAAATTTAGAACCAGTTAGATGCTATTCATCAAATTAAGAAAGAAAACCAGCTCTTGATCTAGTGGTAAAGAGAAATGCATCTTTAGTGAAAGATCATAAGTTCAAAATCTGACTAAAAAATTTTCATAGACAATATTTAATTTAAAAATAAGTCGAGAGATTTGATCTAATTTATCCTTAAAAAAAGACGGTAACAAATTGCACAATTATTAACTAGCAGCTCTGCTAAGATTTGACGCAACTATCCGCATCGAACGCTGAAGAAATATCAACTTGTCAACCATCCTTCCACCCTTTACTTTTTTTTTTAAAAAAAAATCACCTCCAAAATATACAACTATCATTCTTCTTTGACTGATAGTTTTGACTCTCGACTCAGTCTAATGCTCTAATTTAATCTGTTTTATTTTATTCAGTAAGCTATTTTTCTATCCTAGTAGGCTAGCACTCGTATTTTGATTTTTGAGCCGCTTGTTCAGCGATTTTTCTTTCGGTTTTTTAATTTTAGTCTTCTAGAGTCTGAGCCATTCACTCAATTCTATACTCGTATATATTCATAGGAGTATAGAAAAATGTTGCCAATTAGACCACTTATTTCAGAGATGTGGAATCATAAAGGCCTAAAGCAATCTCATGAATAGGCATGTCAATACCAACGTTTACAAACGTTGTTCCGTTTCGTTCCGTCCAAACAGAACGTTAAACGGAAGAGATTTCAGTTTTGTTTTTGAAAACGAAACTGAAATTTATAAACATTACTGAAACCAGTGGCGACGCCAGGATTGAAAAATGATGGGGGCCAAAATCTAATTAAATGAAATGAGAACTAAAAAAATTAAAAGTTTAAGTATTAATTACCTAAAATAATACTAGCAACCATTAATTTTTCTTAACCAAAACATCATTGAGCATAATATTTTGAGTCTAGAAGAGGCCCATAAAACTTAACTATATAAATTATCTTAATAAATTAACATATGACTGTGGAATATTCTAATTATTAGGGGGGCCTGGCCCTTGCCGGTCCCCCTCTGTCTTCGCCACTTACTGAAACGAAAAACGAAATTCCACTGAAATCAATGGTAAATGAAGGACGGACGTTAAACGTAATGGAAAACTGTTTCGTTTGACGAAACGGAACGTTAAACGTAATAAATTTCAGTTTCGTTGAACGGAACGTAAACGGAACAGACGCGTTCCGCATTCCGTTTCAACATTTGACAGGTCTACTCATGAACCGCATAAAACCAGACCGTAAATAATTTTGCCACTATTTTCGAACCGCTTTATCGAAGTGGTCTAATTTGAATTCGTACACGGACAAGTGTTCCGACGTATTAAACCAGATCGCGACAGGATTCATTTATTTCTTGGAGTGTCCTTGCCTAATTACCTGAAAATTGGCTTTAAGCGGAATTAGTGTTGTTTGAAGTTTGAACATGGCTTATTATTGGCATTTTGCATCAATAGTCTTTTTTTTTTTTAATAACGAATCAATGAAAGTCGTAGGTTCTTATGAACCGTTGTTTTCTAGTACTATGAGTTGAAAGAATTTTGTTTCAGCGTATAACATATTTGTCCATCAATAAAATTATAAAACATTATTTGTTTTAGCTTTCTAATCTATGTATTAATTTGTTAATAATTAAGGATTATTCTATTAATTAAAAACATCGTGTGACATTTTTTTTCTTTTTGCTGGATGACCACATTTATGTTTTCTTGTTTGCAAAGTCTATGCTATGAAGAAATATCTCTAGAATGTTTGAAATTGCCAATGTCATAAATCACACAATAAATTGTTTGCCGTAATGCTTATTCAAATGCAAATACAATTTGTTTTCTTAATTAAAATTACGTAAACTCACAATGAATATAATTTTAATATTCTCTTATATTTCTTGGAATATAATCTCTTAATTAAAATTATTTTTCAAATTAAAATTATTTTACAGGAATGATAATTGCTATCTGCAGTTCTGCCATCCCTACCATCGCTAAATATAAAGTGAACATATACAGCAAACAACATGAACACATAGACTATCTAAGTGAACACTTACAAACAAATAAGTTCAATGAAAATAAGTTGAATATGCATATAAAATTCTGAACAAATGATCACAACACTTATTTGTTTGTATGTGTTCACTTAGATCATCTATATGTTCACTTTATAATTAGCGATGACAATGATGACAAAACTGCAGATGACAGTAATCAATTTCTTTTTAAAAAGTGCTGTATTATTTCTTGATAATGAAAACATATTAATGTAAATTCATATGGACAAACATTCTTGTAGAACTTAAGTGACACAATAAAAAGAATCGAAAATACTATAATAGTAAGATTTTTTTTTGTGCATGTAGCGCGTTATACCGGGAAAAAGACATCGCCAATGGATTAAAAATATCATCAGGAAAAAAAAAAGTATTACTACTGTGAGAAAACAAATTAGCCTAATCTGAAAAATGCTCTTTCAAATATTGACATAAAAGAAACAATGATATCCAACAATCGGTGCAAAAGACTATTTTCCCGATTTTTTCATATCGTCGTCGCTTTCATTATTTATTCAGTTGCTTTGGCAACTAAGCGTGGGACTCGGATCCTCTGGTCGTTTTTTACAAACGACCACTGATCATTTTTCGATCTGGACCGTCTGATTTAATCTCAACAGTTAACATTTTTTCGGATCTATTAATCGTGGTACTAGCACGGGACATCCATAGCCGTTAAGATCAAATCAGACGGCTCAGATCTAAAAACGACCAGAGGATCTCGTTCCACTAAGCGTGAGGGACCAAGCATTAAATGCTGAAACACGCTCGAAAGCATATTTGGCCAGAGGCGCGGCATCGGGCAAGGGCAAAGGCGTCAGTACGCAACCATTCCAAGCGACCAAGTGGCACAGGGAGGCTACAGCGCGGACAAAACGAGAAGAAAAAAGAGAGAAAGGGAAGGTGACGTGGCGCCCGGCCCGGCGGTAAACTTACCTCTCTCCTCCGGCGCTTTAATCGCTGCCTAACCCTCTCCCTCTCTCTCTCTCTCTCACATAAACCCTAACTTCTCTAATAATTCGCTTCCCTTTTCGAAGACTCGAGAAGCGAGATCCGGTCGAGTTCATGTCGAATTGCGAGGAGGTTTGATCGGGGTATGAAAATCAGTGGAGATGAGTTCGGGGAGGTACACGCTCAGAGATTTGGTGGAGGAGGCCAAGAAGCGCGTCGTCGTCTTGTTCATCTGCGTTTTCGGGATATCGTACCTCATGTCTCGTGAGCTTCTCTCCCTCTTTTTTTTATCGTTCTCTTAGTTTAGTAGAAATTTTCCAGCTTAATCGACTTCTTTTAGCCTAATTACGAGGTTTCTTCTCGAATTAGTATTGGTTGGAAGATAAGGTTCTGATTTCTGAGCTGGATCATATATTTTTCAGTATAATTGGTTTAGCGGATGGTTGCTCAGTTGCTTTTTTTAATCTGTAACATTTGTTTACCTCTTTTTGGTTTTCTTATAAGTTCATTATTTTAGCGCTGTTCAGGTCTTTAATCTGTTGAAAATGGCTCAATCTAGTGTAAATTACTTCATTATTAAGTTGTTCTTGTAACTGTTTCTTCATTATTAAGTGTAAATCAGGGCTTCATCTTGCTTACCTCAGTTACCTTAGAACCTGCAATCATGCACAACGATCTCATATTTGTTCAATCTTTGTCATACCGGTACACATTTCAGTGACAAGCTCATCAGTATGGATCAACCTTCCTTTCGCGACGTGCTTAATTCTCCTCTTTCGCTACTTATCACTTGATTTTGATATCAAAAGAAAGGCTGTGATGCACACCCATGATCAGAGGGACACCATTGATAATCAAGCCCAAATTCAGAGGAGGTCGTCAGTTGAACTCCAGACCTTATTCCCTAAAAAGCTTGAGAAGATTGATTGGAGGAAGAAGGTGAACTCCCCTCCAGTGGAGGCTGCAATCGAGAAATTCACCAGGCATATCATCTCGGAGTGGGTCACTGACTTATGGTATTCCCGAATAACTCCTGACAAGGAGGGCCCAGAGGAGTTGATTAGTTTGGTAAATAGCGTGCTCGGAGAAGTCGCGAGTCGTGCAAGAGATGTCAATCTTATAAATCTTCTCACAAGGTCTTTTGATTCGAGTTTAATACTTTGTTCTTATAATTACTATTGTAACGTTCCTGAAATATTGGCATTTACTATATTGATTGAAAGGGAATTTCTCAGGGCATGCTTCTGTTTTCAAAACACTCCCTTTTATATAGTGAAAGACTGAAATGTCCTTAATTTCAGAAGCTTGATGTATAAACAATTGAGGGCATTTTGGTCTTTTCACTCTAAAAATAGGAGTGTTCTGCAGAGAGGGGTGTGTCCTGAGCAATTTCCGACTGAAATTCTGTATATTTTTATTTATGATGTTTTGCATGTAGAATCATGTGAGCTTTGAAAGGTTGGATCAGTGTATGCCCTAGGTCATATGATGGTTTCACGTTATTTATTTATTTTCCTTAGATGCATTCTCGCTAGTTTGACAGAGGTTTCAATTAAATTTACAGGGACATTATCAATCTAATATGTGAACATTTGGAACTTTACCGTCTTTGCCAATCCCAGATTGGAAAGGAGCAATTCTTAAATTTAACTCCTGATCAACGTGATTCTGAACTGAAATCTGCTCTGGAATCTGAAAAAAAATTGCACCCTGCTTTATTTTCAGCGGCATCTGAGCACAAGGTTAGTTCCGACTTGTTATCTTTTACAGATCCATGCTCTTGATGGTTCTTAGCAACAGTATGATTTTGAAAAGTGCAAACTGGGACCAGCTCTGTCCAGATCTTGTTATTTTTGTTAAAAATGTTCTAGACGATATCTGATGATCACATCAGCATTATTTTTAGGTTTTGATTTGCTATTGTCTTTATGGATAATCTAAACTCACTATCTAGAAATATTTAGGCCATTTCTATCTCATTGGTCCTAATTTATGCCCTTATCCTATCTAAACTTTATACTTACTCATGCCTTTAATCTTTTAAGCTAGGTTTTGCAAGATCTGACAAGTGGGCTACTTTCTATAACTCTAAGGCCTGAAGACTTAAGCTGCTCTTTTTTTCGTTATACAGCTAGAGAACTTCTTGCATGTGTCGTTCTGAGACCAATTATTAATTTAGCCAACCCTAGGTATCTAGTATATTATATTTGCATTTTTTACATTTTTATCCATTTGGAAACAGATGATTTTACCATATGCAGTTTAACTTTGTAATTTAGGTTTCTAAATGAGAGGATAGAAGGATTGGTTATTATGCTCGCCAACAGGGCTGCTTTAAAGAGAGCAGTTGCACAGGAGAACCTAAGCGGGCCTCCTCCTATGCCTTCAGCCGACCAGCTTTATGCAGCAATGGACAAATCCAGTCCAGGCTTGGAGCTTGTTCAACTCAGAATGGACCAGCCGAAAAGTTCACCACCCACACAGGTGGCAAAAGATGCACCTAAGAATTCTCTAGTGTCACACAAGAGTGTACCTTCCGATTCTAAAACAAATAGTAAGAATGTGGAGCCCAGAGAGTCAGAAGCTCAGTGGACGCATCTGCTGGATCAAATGTCAAAACAGAAAAGTAAAGTCCTTGCACCAGAGCATTTTGAAAATGTTTGGTCGAAAGGAAGAGATTACAAGCAAAAGGAATACCAGATTATCTCATCAGGTGCAAATAGTAACAATTTTGTTAGAGCTACTAACTCTATTACTTCAACTATTAATACCAGAGCACTGAACCGAGGAATGATGCCACATCAAGAAAGGAAAATCCCTGCTATTTATGAGGAAAGTGAGAGTTCTGATACCTCAGAAGAAGACGAAGATGAAATCAGAAATTCTGAAAATGAAAATGGAAATGAGAGTGAGAGCAATAGTGTGATGGGTCTTGATACGCCAGGTATCAGAGTTTGGGAAAGCAAAAGCAAAAACAGAGGAAATGCCACAGTGGCATCTTCCCGAATACATCACCCTCTTGAGTCGTCAGAGATACAGAAGAAAAAGAGGAACAAGAAAAGCTCATCTAGGAAACTGAGAAAAAAAAGATCTCGGTCTTTTGTCCCTAATTCATGGGGAGAGGCTGAAAGAAGTTCCCTTTTGCTAGATGGTCATGATATACAAAATTCACCTCAAAGTGATTTGAGTTTTGCCGGAGAATATCTTGATTATGCTGAAGGGGAAAATGGTTTGGGGAGGGCCTTTAGTGGAATGGGGGCCTCTTCTTCTCTCTCTTCCTTTGCTTCCTCCATTTCGTCCTATTCATCTTCACCAGGTTACAGTGCCAACAATGTCCTGGCTGATTCTTTTATAAAGCTAAAATCTGAGGTAAGTTACCATGCATTTATACATCTTTGCATATTGAACTTTCTATAAGCTCATAGGAGTTTTTTTTCGGTCTTACCTTTTTGTCCCCATCTATGTGCTTTTCGAGCTTATATAGAGGTAAAGATTATAAATTTAGAGAACCGGGCGAATACCAAATTGTACTAGTCTGTACTGTAGTCACTGTCTCACTGTCACGTTTGGTCCAAAGGACGTAAAACAGAAGGAAGGCAAAGAATAGTTGATGGAATGGAACAGAAAGGGTGGTAACTGCTTTGTTTCTAGCGTGGTCTACAGACAGAAAAGCTTAATACTGAATAATGGATTTTCTTATAAAGAGTTTCAGTAAGGGGTAAGAGAAAGACTGAGAGGGGGAAGCAATATTAACCTCTTATTGTTCGGTGAATAATGAGAGGAAAGAAAAATGACTTTCCTTCCCCATACTTCTTGTTTGGATGATTAAAATTATACAAGATAAGTTAATGTTTTGAGTGCACTTGACCATTGTACCCTCCTGAATAAATGTTTTTCGGAACAAAAATTAGCAATAAATAATTTCAAGAATGCCGAAAAATACAAAATTACATTATTGTTTATGTAAACAATGTATCAATGCTTTAAGGTCTTTTAAATCTATTAAAGAAAGGACAAAATTACACTATATGTGAGATTATTGAATTGCACTATTTTTGTTATTAGCGAGATTCATTTTTAGAGTGACGATCACTGTAAGAATAAAAGTGCTTTTATATTTTAGACGTACAACTTCTTTTAAGAAAATCAAAGGCATAAAGAAAATTCCGTGATTAAACTCTAACAAAAATAGTCTTCAAGCCAGCAATTATCTAAACTGATTGGCTATATTCAATATAAAGAGATCGGCTATCAAAAAAGTTTACCTTTCTCAAAGACCATTTCTGGAGAGAAGAAAGCCGCTGTGGCTCGTGGCACCTTGTCATTGAAAGAGAAATTTAGGGGCTTCTTTGGCTGTTATTAGGAGGGTATTTTGGTCCTTTCCTAGACATCATTTGCATTAAATTTTTTCCCTCTTTTACACCCAAATTTGGAAAGTAAAGAAATTCTATTGACAGATAAAATTTTTCCATTCTGTCCCTCTTTATATTCTTCAACCATACAGGCTGTAGAAAGAAAAAAACCTTTAGCATTAGCCATGTAATTAGCAAAATGTTGTCTCATTAGATGGTGTATTCTATGGATCTATGAGCTATGTGACAGTTTACTCCCTTGTACTAGACAACCTTTTCCAGATATGATCATACTTCCCATTATTTTTTAAAAGCTGATCATCAGCTAATTTCATTTTATTAGGTCCTAGCCGCTAATATAGTTAAGAGTGGATCAGGAATGTTTGCTGTGTACTCTGTTGCGGTCACTGATGGAAATGGACACAGCTGGTCAATCAAAAGGAGGTAACTAGTTTTAAAATGGAAAAAAGATATGTTTTTGCTTTTTTTTCCCTCTCAGAAGAGTTTGTCCTTTTTTGTTGGCCTCTGAAGAAAAGTTCCATTCTTCAGGTTCCGGCATTTTGAGGAGCTACATAGGCGGCTGAAGGAATTTCCCGAGTACAACCTAAGTTTACCTCCGAAGCATTTTCTATCATCAGGACTTGAAGTCCCTGTTGTCCGAGAAAGATGCAAACTACTTGATACATATTTAAAGGTCTCTTTTTATTTAGAAAAAATTTAAAGATGCAGCTTATTAAATGTTTCCTTAAGGGCTCAAGGGCCAATACATTAGGATCAGTCCTGGAATGTTCTCGGAAATTGTAAGACCATTAGAAACATTTTGCTTTTACAGAAGCTTCTTCAGATTCCTACAATATCAGGCTCAATAGAAGTATGGGATTTTCTGAGTGTTGATTCACAGGTTTGAATTTCATTTATATGCTATTTCATATGTTCATTTTTGTCATATTATTCTTACTTATTATAATCATCATTTTTGTAGACGTACATATTCTCAGATTCTCTGTCTACAATTCAAACTCTTTCAGGTAATTTGTTTTTTTTTCCTTTTATTTGTATTATGCATATAATGCCTAGTTTTTATTCTTGTGGGCGTGTGGACTCACTGTTCCTTTTCCATTTTATAGTCAACTTGGACGATAAGACATGTGACAGGAAGAACCCTACTTACAGCTCCGCAGAAGCTTCAAATTTAACTGGCAATTTGTTCTCTATTGCACATACTTCAATTACTAACAAGGAAGACACTGCACCACTTAATCAGCCGTACCACCATGCTGGTGGTGGATTGAGATTGAGAAAAGCCCATGATACTTACAAAAATAGCTCTAGTACGTACAGAGAGAATGGGGGAAGTGACTCTGAGAGCCCAGTTCAGACTGATTTCTCATTCTCGATCAAATCTGAAAAGAGCAAGAAACATGTATCAGTTGGAACTGAGCATGTGAACTATACCTCTCAAATAGATGATGATGATGATACTATCAATTCTCAAGAGGTAAGTGTTAATATAAGGTTTGCTTCATGATATTTTTTTTCCTTCTTCCATTACTTGAATGCATGATTTTGGTGGTGATGGTACTAATATTCTAAGACCTGAACACAAATATAAGTATTTATGGGGCTTTTTGTTTAGTTATTTTCTAACTTATGATCAATTCTTATTAGCTGTAACACAAGCTGCCACTTACCATGATGGTTTTTCTTTTCTTTAATCAGTGGACCCCGCCAAATCTGACCGTGCCTTTGTTAAACTTGGTGGATGTAATTTTCCAAGTCCAAGACGGAGGCTGGATCAGGTAAACTTCTGTTTTGTAGCACTGTTCAGCCTACCCTTCTTTTCTATGGTATCTTTAAACTGTGTATGTCTTTGTTTCAGACGACAAGCATTTTGGGTGGCCAAGCAGATACTACAGCTGGGTATGGGAGATGCTTTTGATGACTGGCTTATTGACAAGATCCAGTTACTTAGGAAGGGGCCTGTAATTGCATCTGGTATACAGCGTATTGAACAAGTAAGATGTCTTTATCATATCAACTGTTATTTGTACTGGTACTTTGTATTTTATTAATCGTTATTCGAGCTTTCAATCTACCATGAAGGTCCTCCACCATGATAGTTTTCGTCCTGTTCTCTGTTTCAAGCAAGTTCAGTTGGGATATTTTTTTTTGTTTTTCAAAACATGATGTTGCTTTTGTTTTTTGTTTGAACAACTGAAAATGAGCCACTTAGCTTCAGAATTGAACCCCAAAAAAGAAATAATTATCCTGTCAATTGGAGTTTGGACTCGGATTACCCACCCTACGATCCCAGAACCAAACTTTCTCTTTCTTATTTATTTATTATGTAATTCAATGTTCCATCTATTAACTTATTTTTCAATGTTTCATTTGATTGATATTTTCTTGTCAATTGTGAATCTAAGCAGATACTGTGGCCAGATGGAATTTTTTTAACAAAACATCCTAAAAGAAGACCTCCAGCACAAGCTTCAACACAAAATGGTCAAAACAACCCCTCAAACCAAACCACATTAACCCCTGAACAGCAGCGTGAAGCCGCTCGCCGTGCCAAATTTGTTCATGAACTAATGATCGGTGAGGCATATCTTTCCTGTTTTCACACTTTTTAAACATGGAATGACATTTTGAATTATACTGATGTTGTGAGAAACTTACAGAAAAGGCTCCTACTGCCCTCGTGAGTCTAGTGGGAAGGAAGGAGTATGAGAGATGTGCTCAAGATGTATACATGTTTCTGCAGGTATGATTATTTATTTATATAAGGTTGTTTCCCTGTTGCCAGAGCAGACTTTTACACCCATTCTTTTGTGCTATATTTGTTTGGAAGGTAAGCAATTTTTTCCCCCAATATCTCTTTGCTGGTAATGGAACAATGGTGGAGAGATCATTAAGGGAGAAAGAAGTAAAGAACCTAGTAGGATGGGTTAAGTGGGGTTCAGATCATTTTAGATCCAGATAGGGATTTTGGGCCTCAAGTTGCACCAGATCTAGTACACTTCCAGGATTTCCATGAAAATACGACTTGGATCATGGGGGTTTAAGCTCAAACTATGACTGAAATCAGATCAATTTGGGTCTTATCGAGTATCGGATTTACTGTCCAAAAACAAACTTTTCTCATATTAATATAATTAATTTATATCGAGCTTCTGTCCTCAGTTTGGATCTATGTAGCACGTACGCATCTCAAAACAAGTTGTACCTATGTCGAACCCGCTTAGACACGTGTTGGACACAGCCAAGTAGCCAACGCATGTGCGGGACACGTGAGGGATGCGCTTGACTCCAAAGTAAAATAGACTGATTACTTAGCAAAATACCATATCCCATGAAACATAGGTTCAGATTTTGATATGTGTGTCATACATATTATGTCTTATTATCTCAGATGCCTGTATCAGAGTTGATGAAACATAGGTTCGGATTAATGTGGGTTCAGGTAATTGTTGATTCAGATATAATATAGTTCCGTATTGCTGCGGGTTTAAATGTTTTCAGGTTCTGACTTATCCAGGCTCGGTAATGTTGTGTTCAGATACTTTCGATGTGAAGTTCTATTTGATTTCAGTGTTGTTCAGTTTCGGATAATTTAATGTTTTACGTTGAGCAGGTCAAGTCAGGTTCAGACATTTGGGTTTTCTGACTGGTTAAGTAACTGGGTCAAATTTTTTCAGGTCTAGACGTCTAGTATATATTAACAGAAAGTTTGGATTTTGGTATATTTTCTGATAATTGAGCTCTCTAAAATGTAAATGCAGTCACCTGTTTGTTTAAAGCAACTGGCTTATGAGCTTCTGGAGCTACTTGTGCTGGTCACATTTCCAGAGCTGGATGGTGTTGTAAGGCAGTTTCATGAACAGAAATAAATAGTACAAAAGAAGCCTGTATGTCAGAATCAGAGCTGGATGGTGTTGTAAGGCAATTTCATGAACGGAAATAAATAGTACACAAAAGAAGCCTGTATGTCAGAATCAGGTGCGCGATACAAATTTGTTGGTTTTGATTGGTTGGCGCTCTATTTAGCGCTCTTGTTAAAAGGAGCAAGGTTTGTATATAGTGTAAAAAGAAAGAGAATAGATGGATGGCTGCTAAAACGGCTGTTTTCTACACTTGATGCCGGTGTTAGTATGCTTAGCCTAATGATGTTTATTTTGTGTAAATTCACCATATAATTTTGGTAAGTGCGGCCTTTGATGGGGTTGGGCTAGCATAGATAGTACGATTTTGCTGTATTTACTTCTGCTTATGCTTGTTGAAGGTAGGAGGGGAGGGAGGGAGGGGGAGAGAGAGTATTTCTTCATTGTTTATGATAAAAAAGAATCATAAATGCACTTATAATTCAGAAGCAGATTGAAGCAAAGGGAAATTTTGTTTTGGAATCTGAGAATGCTTCGTGTCTCACGTTTTGTTTAGCGT